>NW_019059626.1:206456-227688 GCF_000696155.1 Zootermopsis nevadensis
CTGTGAGTTAAAGTTCTCGTGTTGTACTAGCAAGTTTTCCTGTCATTCCACGTTATTGACTCAGGATACGATACATTATGACGTTCACTTTATCGTAAAGACATTCCTACAGTCCCCCGTGGTATAAAGCAGCGGGACTCTCAGAATAGATACACTCATATTTTAAAGTAGTTTACTAACTCCTCGCCACAATAATCTAGCGACTGCTTGAGGAATAACGGACTATGGAACACACTCAGTGCTGTAGCGTAGTTGATTTTCGTTGTCCCTGAGCAAGTTAGTGATAATACCATGGCATATTTAACACGCCAAATAAATATCACTGTGACCCGACTTTAGCGGAAAGAGGGTGTGAAAACTTGTGAACATCGCAGGTGAATGGCTGTTAAATATGTTGGAGCACTGTAAGAGCCAGAGGAAAGATTATTACAAGAGTCCGCGATTTAAAGAGAGTAAAATGTGGGCGTTACACATAGAAATACATTGCAACATACAGCGAGATTAAGAAGAAGACGTATCCGGGACAACTTAAAAATCATTTGTACGACCGAAAACTGTAGTAGTCGATATTTGAAGTGGGCATCAGGCAGAGGAAAACAGTGCAAGAGTGTTTAAAAACAACCAAAGACTCAGTAAGAGTGTGGACCACTGGGCACAGTACATGAAAACCTAAAACCACTACATAAAACTGTAATATGATGATTTTGTCAGAGTAATAAACCTGGAATTAAATTACCTTTAACTTTCTACAAACATCCTTAAATTCATAAACACGTGTAAAATATTATATTTGCCTTTTTACATGTGAAAAATTATTAGCTTGTGTTTTAAAGTATAAGAACACAGATACTTGGGAGAAAGATAAGTTTTAAAAGTCTCGAAGACGGTGATTAAAAATAAACGTGATGTAGCATTAGTCGCCACACATAACGCTCTGTAATAGCAAAAACGAAATTGAACACAGAAATACCAGATTATGTGCTCTAAACAACAGCGTTGAGATTGTAACATAGTATCCAAAAACACTTGTCACTAAATTGAACGTATGTCAACACATTCACAGTTTATTTCGAATCACTTTTGTCTTATCCATATACGCTCAGACAAGTTCAGCTTTTATAAATGTAACAAAAATAATGATTGTGATTAATCCTCTAAAACTATTACGGATGGTGAAAAATATTATGGTTGATTGAATAAAAATTTACTTGGATGGGCCCAACTGTGTAGGAACCTGAAGACGGATATAGAGTCCCATCTCCGAAACGTCGTTTTACGTTTTATATTTACTAGACGATGGATAATATCCAAGTAAATTTTTATTCAATTGACTCTTCACCATCGTCAAGAAGTTTTAGATTTGATTATGGTTGATGCAATTTAAATTGAGTTACAGAGCGAGTGCAGAGATCAAATCGTCTTTCAGAGCCTGTAGATCAATTACAAGCAGTCATTTACAATATATATATACATTGAAATGTCTTGGGATATGAATAGGCTACACATCTGCAGGAACTGTGTGATGGGAGAATCTTTTAAAAGGAAGGAAGTTCTATTTTGTTCAACCACGCCTGCTCCAACAGCGGCTTAGGGTATAAAAAACATTGTTTTTGAAATATTCATAAGCAATAATCCAGATGTGTATACGGCAGCTAGCGAGCTGAGATGTGCCTCTGAGGACCGACTACACTGGCAAACATTGGCCAACTACTTTGCGTCGTCTCGGTTATTAATTTTCAGGCCGCGCGCTGCGCTCTGCTCGCTTTTCTTTCTCTGCCCTGGATGACACAAAGAAGGAACTTCAGAACAGAAACTCTTGCAATATGCAACTCTGGGAATAAAGGCATAATCGCGAACTTAGAAGGCAACTGAGCAATTAAACCTGCTAGAACATATCCCGAGACAACTAAATCAGCCAAACCCTTTAAGATCTGAAGATTTCTGTCTTCAGGGTTGTTGCACTGTGTAGTCTGGTAGATGTTTACCAACGTTTCAGAGGTCAACCCAAAAGACAAAAATCTTCATACCCACCGCTGTGAAAACCTCAAATCTGAAATAATCTATTCGCTTCGGGTTATGGAATAAAATTTCTGGGCATCTGTCCCATGCGTTTTACATGCCTCACCCCACCTCATCCCGTCAATATGGCAGCGTTTCTCAGAATTTCTAGTTACGCGGACCCCCTCCCCCCAAATCATTTCGTACCCCTCGATTAAATAAAATATTCCAACCAAAATATAGAAAGCAAGTGTAGTTTTTAGTCATAATTTTCACTCCGGTGTGGAAGTAATGAATGTGACGATAAAAAGCTTAAAACTTGCAGGAATTTAGCATAAGGGAAAAAAACCGAATCTACTCAACTCACAGACCTCTTACCCATGACTTGCGAACCCCTGGTTAAGAACTACTAAATCAGGGTAACCTCATTCAGTTCAAAACATCAGAAGCCCAGCTGAATAACTTCTTATTGAAATTCTATGAGTACTTTTAGAGATTAAACGTGGGGACAGACATGGCAAATTACGTGACTCCCCAATAGTCATTCATTTATACACAACAGATTCCAAAATTTCATTTTGGTCGCTTATATAGTCTGCAACGAAGTTACTCTCACATGATGCAGCAATGATGAACTTAAGCCGTTCTTGAACTCGTAAAACCAAAGGGCGAGAGAGAAGAAGTTTAGGGAGAAATCCCAGGTGCCTTATGAATGATATGTTCTCAATCTAAAATGAAAAAGCCTCCCTCACATGAAAATATGAAATAGCTGCCTCGCTCTCTTTGACTATGAAGTTAACTACAGACAGTTCCCCCACCCACCTAAAGCCTGGCTCATGGGAAATAAAATGTAAGCAAAGCCAACTTCGTTTGAGCTCTTTTTGACAATCTATAAAATTCGAGGAAAAAGAACTGCATTCTTTTGTTACATGTCAGTTTTTAGAGATTACAATAAGCGATATAAATGCTTGTGTGTTGAGGCGATTTGGTAGAGCTAATAAATGAACAAGTGTTAACCCTTCAAACTCAGTGGTAGCTATATGTACCACCTGCTCTAGCTTTCAATAATACTGCATTTTCCCACACAGTGTATTCATGGGTTTCCTTCTAATTCGCAGAAAAGAGCGATTATTTCCATAAACACCATCAACCAAATTGATATTTTTAATGATTAAATGTATTTCTTTGCGGCAGAAATTGAATTCTTAATAGTATTTAGACGAGTTACGGCTTTAGAGCGGACGCATTTTACAGTTTTATTCGCTTTTGCTTGCAACTATACGAAATTTGTGTTGTCTGACAGAAATAAGAGCAGTAAATTGCTTATTCTAGAACGCCTGCTGTATAGATTCGTGCTTTTTTTCTGATTGCTAGCAGAAACCAGGATCTTTCCATTTGGTGGTTGTAGCAAAGGCTTCCTTTTGGAACTAATTTTGTTTTGTATGTAAGACTTCGTATCACACTATAGGAATTAATTTGCAGATATGACGTCCATTCGGAATAAGCCTTTATTTTATAACAGTATAGTACCCTTTAATCATCCATTATTTCCAAATGTTCATCACATTTGTCTCAAACACTTATTTTTCTAACCAATATAAAATTAACTCCCTTTTTAATGTCGTCATTCTTTAAAGTTCCCTAATGACCCTTTGAGTTCTCTTGACCATACAACCGACAATTAGCTACGCAGGTAACATTCTGCTGCTGAAGTTAGTTATCAACACAAAGAGGTCAGTTTAGATACTGTAATAAAAGTATGGGTCGTCTTTAGAAGGCGCTTACATTACGACATTACGCCTGTTCTAAAGTCTGTGAGTAACCCGGCACCAACCCTTAAGCTCCACATTCGCTTGAAGCTACTGAATTAGTTCCTGACTTCCTCGAATTTGTATCCCGTGGCTGAGCTGTGATTGACTGACCGAGAAACAAAATGTGATTGTCACGATACGGACTTAACTTGATTCTTGTTTCTACATAAACTGGAGGACTTTCTTTCGCTGACACGCACAGTCACCCATCACGCGACGACTAAAGGGCTGGCCAACAAGACAGATGTAAGAACTATGCTTTATTCTGAATAACTACGGAATGTCTGTAAACACGGACGGGCAATGGACTAACAAAGGTTATGAGTACGCTACACAGGAAATAAACACAGAATAAACCTAATTAATAAATAAAAATTCTTCATAAAACGTAACATAATTTAAGAACAGATACCATAAAATGATAGCATGAAAGATAGGAATAATTAATGCTAACACAAAATAGTTAGCAACAATTCAGTGAACTGGGTTGCGATGCATAGTACAAGACCAATTGTGTAAGTTTCAACCATTACCTCGTTATCAAACAGGCCTATGACCAGGACAGAAAACATTAAACATTTCATAAATTTATGGAAGCTCTGGTATCTGAAAACAGAATTTTGAATTGAGCTTATAAAAGAAAGTCTGAAACATCATGCATTGCATTTTAATTCGTGTTTCTGAACACAGCTGTTATGATCATGTAAGCGTACACAAAATTACAATAGGCAGGCCTCTAAAAATGTCAACCAGGAACAAACAATAAGTGTTAACTAGCAATATAGGCCACTAGGCATATCTAAGTCTCGCAATCGACAGCCTGCCATCAGTATGACACATGGCTACGCTGTATATCAGCTCGACTTACAACTCACTGCATAGGCCGGCCTTTTACAAAACAGCAAACAAATGTCATAAGCAACCGAAATTCACCTTTGTAATGCCACCCACAAGGGCGCATTTGGCACATATCAAATTATTGTAACATTAAAACGTCGTAGTCTATGAAGATAATTGTCTTCTGAAATGTTGCATCACGCAGTCTGATGGAACTTAGCCGACAGTTCAGTGGTGCTTACTGCGACTCTCAAGTACCTCTGAAATATCGATCTAGTTCTACCAGATTATACGGTGCAACATTCCAGAAGACAGCCATCCTCATATTCGCCACCGTAAGAACCTGAAATCTTACGTCGTCTTCTGCTTTTCCACTGCGTGTTTCTGAATATTATCGGCCATTCACTTCCTTGGCGTTTTATGAAATTTATGACGTTTTTCATTTGTTTCTTTATTAATTTATGCGTCTCGTTTCGATGTTCTCGTATCTTCAGCCCCGCTCTTCTCCTCGACTCAGCCCCTAAACATTAAATTAAAAAAACGAAATGAAACAAATGAAGGCAGCAACGCGAATTAGCTTTCTCAGCGGACTTGAAAAAAGATTAACTAAAATGCAACTGATGCATGTACAGTCAGGAGATTAATATTTCAGGATCTAATTTAATCGTTCCCCTTTCTGTTTTATCTCGAATTAAAGCTCCTGTTGAATCGATGGAAATTTTTGTTGCATTATTTACTTTCCCGACGTCAGAGAACACAGAGATTCCATCGCAATAGGAGGACTAAAGCAAGTGTCTTTGTGACAGATTCTGTCTGAAGTTCATGCGAGTCTAATATTTTGTCATATTATCTGCATTATTATGTTTGTGAATCGAATCATATCGAGATTTTGAAAAGGAAAGGCCAATCAGTTGACACAATAAGAAAGGCCTACCAACAGTCACACGCCTCAGAGAAGAAACAAGTCCATGTGTTTATAACATTGTTAAAGACAATATTTGGACCGAACATAACCAACTGCGCGTAGTGGTTCTTGAGAAGCTGATAGTCGCAAGTCAAGTTACGTTCATGGAATCCGAAATTTCATAATTGTCAATTGTAGTCTGCTGGATTGTGACTCCGCGTGGTCTTGAAGACGGTTATGGGCCATTCGGATAAATGTATAGCAACCATCTTCAGGGTGAAGATTGCTACCACGTTTTCCATAATCTGACATTGGTCTCTATTTCGATCGCATTTAGAACCTGGGCCTCCCGAATACAAAGCGGGAATACTAACCACTTGACGGCGATGTTCGATGGCACAAACGTTGTGTTCTGTTTTACTTCAGCCCAGTTTTGAATTTCTTGTTACTGCTTTAATTTTCTTTTTAGAATAAAGGCCTCAGACTCCTTCCATGACAAAATCCTATTAGCAAGTAATGTCTTGTGCTTCTATTTGCATCTTTTTGGTCTATAGGGATGAGGAATCGGAGAAGGGAAAGATATCATTATTTATGGCATCGATGGAGGGGAGTGGGGCGTAAAGGAGGGGAGAAGTCATTACGTTGCCAGGCAACCGTTGAAGTAGATTCTTTCTTTCCACATCGGATGTTTGCACGTCAGTTGCCCATTAGAGCAATCATCAAGAACCAATCACGAGGGAGATACTGAGGCTGTTGCCATCACACAGAGGGAGTGGCAGAAGTGGATAGCCTTTATTCCTGATGCACTGTTCTACGCCATGTGCCTCAATAGCGTCACCATTTCTTACCATGGCACAAGCTGCCTCTCTATGGTCAGCGTCGTTCTCTTGAGAGTCAATTTATATATTCCCGATTTCGTGTCCGGTCTGTGACCGAGCGTCAGCTCACTTTCTGGACAGGACATCCATGGTCGTATCAGCGCAGTGTAGAAGCACTGACCTTCATGCAATGCCAAGGTTAAGAACACGAGGAGCGGTAACTCCATTCCCCATACGCCTGAGTGTGTGGGGCTTAAATAAGCGCCAGGGATAAGTTTAAAAACTTGTGGTTTCGTTCTTGCAGGATATCAACATAACAACGTTTCCTCTTGAAGAATTATCTGTAGCCTTAAACCATTGATGCACAACCGGTGTGCCGCGGAGGCCATCTGGGTGTGCCACGTAATTTTCACCTCATATTATAATTATAACCATAATGAGATAAATAATTGTTAATCATTTATTCTGTTCTGTCTCAGTTTTCATTTTCTTTATTATGATCGGGCGGACAGAGGACAGGCAAGATGTACTAAATGGAATCGGAAAACAACACAACCACTTTGCAGCAAAACATGTGCACCTCCCATTTACTTTTATTTCCACTCTATGTATTTTTCTGCAATCTACATGTACAAATATAAAAGAGTATCTTTAAGCTTAAATGTTTACACATAGTTAATAAATTTTGGCTGAAACGGTAGCAAATATTATATTATAATCTATTTGAAATCATTAATATATTTAAAATAAATATCATAATAATAAAGATGGAAAATTATAAACTTCGAATTGAACATTTTTCGATTGGGATCGATTTATAAGAAGTTGTCGCGGCCAATCAATGCCATAAACCATCTAACTCCCTCCAACGATATGCAAATGTGGTTGGTGTTCCGCCACGACTCTTCGACAATATTTAGTGTCCCGCGAGTGTAGAAAGGTTGCGAACACTGAAGCCTTAAACGAAAGATTCAAGACTAGAGAATATGTATAGGTACACTACCTTATATTAAAAGTTTGCAGACGATGAAATTTTATGAGTACTTAGAATATCTCAGCACTGACATAATGCTCTGTACAAAATATAAGTATTTCCCACACAGCTGCAATATTGCACGTAGTCGCGTAGATGATAAATGAATATATTTTAGTCGAAATTTCTGAAGGGAGCAGACCATTTTGAAAGGTTAGACGTGGCGGGGATGATATTATTATATTATTTATTTAAGTTAACACAGCTGCAAGCAGATCAGGCTACACAACTTCGGCAGACATGGTTAATGGTTTATGAATGAAAAAGAGTAGCAAAGAATCAATCGTCATGTAATACTGACAGGCAGCTCTTAAGTATTAATAGTCCATTAATAAAAAATATTTTCATTCAAATCTGTTGCTGCAGCAATAGATATTCTACATTCGTGAACAGTCTCTAAACTACGAAGTGTTTTGCACGAAGCTACAAAGGTTATAAAAATGGCGGATGTTACTTTATGGTAAAAATACACCTACGCCATGTGATGTGCTAATGTTCTTCAGCTTCATTTTGTCCCGCAAGTATCTCATGTATACTTTCACGTAGCTGTGTCTTGAGATGAATTAAGTCTGCTGCTTCTTGCCTTTCACAGCCACGTTTCCTATTACGAGGCGCATCGGACACCCGTACCAGAACAGAACTCCGCCGAAGCGTAAGAAGCCGAGGACCTCCTTCACACGCCTGCAAATCGCAGAGTTGGAGAAGCGATTCCACAAACAGAAATACCTGGCGTCAGCAGAGCGCGCGTCTCTCGCCAAGACGCTCAAGATGACCGACGCTCAAGTCAAAACTTGGTTTCAAAACCGACGTACAAAATGGAGGTAAGTTCAAGCTTTCTGTATGATCAGTAGGCTTGTTATTGGATAACGCGACTGGACACAAACATGAAAATTTTAGTACGTCCTTAACAAAGCAATGAACCTTAAGCTACTTGCATAGTCAGAAGAACGGGAGAATTACATGGCTCTACGAGGACTGTACATGGCACTGCTGCAATCCAACGTTTGTAAAAATTCCTTGGAGTTACAGGTAGGTTTCTGTGCAGGAAGATGGCAGTCTAATTCCTTTACTTATTAGCCTATAATTATACAATGTAATAGAATACACGTTTTTTTATAAATGCTTTGTTCGCTAATTTACATTCCTCTAAGGACTTACTACAGACAGTACAATCAGCTGGTTCGGAGAAAAGTTGATAAAGAGTTGAAACGGATACAAAACAGGGATTATATAGGACAGGTGCCCATCAATACTGTATTTTCCTTACAACTTCTGATGTATAATACACTAGCTAAATTTAATCGAAATCCGTTGAGTTGATTCGGAGATAAGACGGACGGACATATTCCCCAAATTAAAATTGTGCATTTAATGCACAAAACTGTCCTTAGGGTTCTTAAAGGTCAAGTCAAAGAACTTGAAACAAATGTTTCTGAACAAGTTCTCACATAGTCTCTCAGAAAATGACAGCCAGCAGAATTGTAATTAGAGAAATGTCCTTGTAGCATTAGCAAGCTATGATTCGCAGCCGGCAAGCAACATCCGCCATTGTGCAATTACTCTTCTAAAAGCACTTAGCATTCTTCCAAGCTTCATAGACAGAATATTACGAGCGCCTGAAATTTTTGCTTCTGCTGTAAGAAGAACAAATAATAGACGCTGACAGGGCGTCAGAACTTGAACTGATCACTGTGTGGAAGAAGTTTTAACAGAGTCAAATAACTTAAAAATACAGTCGATTATAAAGAATGTAAGACATCAAAGCAATCAGCCTGAAATAAATAGGCGTTATGGTTAAGTCTATATCGTACTAGACACAACAGCTTCACGATCTCCGAAATAAAACTGAATTTTCTCGCGGCGGTGAAGAAGCCGATGTTTGCCTTCTGGGTTGTTCCGCGTAGACTCTTAGGCAGACACCAACTTTACGATGAAATAGTGCTGAAGTCCTGAAGATAGAGGCAGGATGTTCCTCCGAAGCGTTGGTATTTGCCTGAAAGTCAGCACGGCATTACAACCCAACCTGCAAAATTGTCTAAAATTTCTTACCATAAGAAGTGTACAAATTTAATATGGCAGGTATCCTCAGAAAACAGAGCACGAGTAGAGATTCTTTGTATTTGGGCCTACTGTTGTTATAAGAAAATGATCGAGTGATTTTCACTGTAGAATTGTAATTTCCTTTTTATTTAAATTGTTAAATGTGCTTCCTAAGAAACAACCAGATTCCTTTTTTTAGATTCATTTCGTAAATACGTCAATATAATGATATGATGCCAGCAAACTACAAAACGTAACAGGAATGTAAATGTAACCTGTAGAAATTTCGGATTCTGGATGTAAATAAACTGTGTGATTTAAAAGTAATCGTACAAATCCAGTGGGGAAAAAAAGTAGGCCTAGGTTAATTACTCTTTCTTGGAATTGGATCAGCAACTGTCTATTGTGGTGGATTGAGCTAAGCTGCTAACTGTCTTAAAGATTGTGAGCGTCGTAAGCTATAGATCCACAGACGTGTTCGCTGATTGGGACAGTAAATATGCGGTTTTACAGCTGACACAGAAAGGTCGCCATTATCCTAAGCTAGTTTCAGTTTCGAGGATTCCATAAACATCCTTCACTGAAATCATTCTTGAACGCAGACACCACGCGGCAATTTTTTAAAGATAGAAATACATTCGAGAAAGAATGCGAAGGAATAGCCTAATGTAATAGAATATACAGAATCCAAAACAATGCATGTTCAACGGACCTCTTATCGAGGAAATTAACTCAAGTTGCGGGTCATTTGTAAGTGGTAAAAGTAAGAGGCTAAAATATGGAACCAGCCCACATTCTAATCTAGAAAGGGAATAGCTAAGTGGAGTTGACAATTAAGCACAAACGTGTGTGTGTGTGCGTGTGTGCGTTTGCTGCTAGGTTTTCCAAACAAACATGAAACCATTTAATTACCCGACTGCGCCTTTCTGATAACTAGTAATGGGAATTTCGTGTCGTGCAGAGCAGCCCGCCATCGGCGACGAACGGCCTGCAGTTCGCCGTAGCAGAAAACACAGCAGGACTTCCAAAGTCCTGTTCTTAGATCAAACTTTAGTATTTCTTTCCATTTATACATCGTATGTCTGTTTGATGTAGGCAAACCCGGTGTACCTTGCAGTAAAGTCGTGGTTCGATGATCCCTCCAACCAGCGTTCACAGCAGCATTGGCCGAGTCATTGTAGATTGCCTCGTTCTATCACTAAATGTCTGACGTTAACTTTGTGCCGCTAGTCTATTGAAATGCGTTACTTTGGATTTCTCGGACAAGCACCATCTTATAATGTATTGTATGATTTGAGGTTTTCACAGCTGTGAGTATGAAGATTTCTGTCTTCTGGGTTGTTGCGCTGTGTGACCTCTGAAACGTTGGTTAACATCGACCATACTACACAGCGCAACAACCCAGAAGACAGAAATCTTATAATAAATTATTCCTTCTCGGGCTATCAGCCGTGTCAGGCGATTTAATGGAGAAAACACCAACGTTTCGAGAATCATCTTCGTCCTCGTCCTCAGGGCAATGAAGTGGTTGGAGATCCCGGGATCTGCCACCACTTCAGCCCTCGAAGAATTCATTATACTTCTTCGCCGTGAAAGCTTCATATCGTACGCCCCATCTTCATTCTGCGACATTCGACGCGGCTCATCCACGAAAGCCGAAGTTATAAACTGAAATCCAGCCGCCAAAACCAAAGGACAAGAATTTCTGGAAGGCACTTTGATTTCTACAAGCTTGCACGTTTGAAGTTCAGAGGAGAAGCTGAAGACAGCGCTATACTTTTCCACCCGAGATAGGCTTTGCCACGTTTCAAGTTAGACCAGGAATAATTACATGGCGATGCTACTTTAGTAAACTGCATGGCCTAAGTAGCTACTCTGTTGTGACAAATTTTAGTTCAATAAATATTTTATAATGGACGGAGCAACACCAAACTGACTTTCGAATATACGAAACGTAATTTTTCGTTAATGTATTTCCTGGCATTACTCGAAATTAAAATATTGAAACATATGAGTAGGGCCTACCTTCGCAACATTTCATGGAACCGAATTTCAAATTTTCCTATCAACAATCATAATATTTTCCTTAACAAAGTTGTTCTAAATATTCAAGCACGCCTAAAATCTAAGTAATTTTGTTAATAGTTAATGTAAAATATTGCTTAAATGTTCGAGCCTCCAGTTCTAAAGCATTTAATGTTGGGGGGCAAGGACACCGTCGCCCATCCTCAAGCAACTTGAGGCAGAAACATGTGTAACTCCAAACAGGGTTTTCTAGCAAAGAGTAGCACATCACATTAGCTGAATGGGTACGGAGTGAACGGAACGGGAGGGCAAGGAGATGGCGGGACAATTCAGTTAAGTAAGTGGCTTTCTGAAACCAACTGAACTTCCCTGTGAGTGGATAGAGGGTGGTTGGTTTTACGTTTAGGTTTTAGAGGTCCCGATGTGGTTTTATAGGATGAAAAGGAAACGAGACTCTTGCCTTTTATTATAATACTCTTCCATTTAAAGTCCTCGTTACATGCGGCGGATTAGGTTCATGTTACGGCCTCGACATTAGAATTGCTTCTGTGGCTCAATTTGGGAAGTTAGGATTAGACGAGCAGTTGTACTGAAATGCCATTAGCAAAGGAGAATGTGAATAAGTGTTGTCGTTATCATTACCACCGCCATCTCAATCGCCCCAGTCACACGCAGGGTTTGATTCCCGGAAGGGGTGGGATTTTTCTTCACCTAACCATTCATCAGCATGTAGTCGTGTGATTGTTCAAAATGCACGTAACTTTATATAGGATTTGAGGTTTTCACAGCTGTGAGTCTTAAGATGGCCGTCTTCTGGATTGTTACGCCGTTTAGGCTGGTAGAAGTTCACCGACGTTTCAGAGGTCCTTATTGCCTCCATCATCAGGGCGATCGACTACACGTCGCTACAGCCCAACAACCCAGAAGACAGCCATCTCCATATAACTTTACTTTCATGTCCTGTTTCTATGGGCATAAGATATTTGTGGCACGATATTTTACAGTAAGACAAGCTATAGTCATATAATAATATTCTTGTCAACCTATGTATGTCTAAAAACCTAAATATTAACACACACGTGGCTGTAATTTCACCTACTGTTTTATGTTAGATGAGTGTGGAACTTGGTATTTCACGGGAAGCGAACAACACGGACTGAGAATACTTCAAAATACAGAATTCAGGAGAGCAGTTTATTTCGGACCTAAGAAAAATAAAGTATTAGGATAATGAAGAAAACTGCATAACGACGGTCTTTATAATTTGTACTTATCACCAAATATTATTACGGCGATCATATCAAGAAGTATGAAATGGGCTAGACACATGGCACGTAGACAGAAATGAGAAATGCATACACAGTTTTAGTTGTAGTTACCGAAGATACCTCTAGGAAGACCGATGCTCAATGGGAGATAATATTAAAATGGATACCACAGATATATTTGTAGGGCAAGTAATGAAATCATCTGGCTCAAGATATTAACCAGCGCCTTGATGCGGTACATACGGTAATGAGTCTTCATATTATGCAAGAGACAGATAATTCCTGGACAAACCGAACTGTTATTAGTTTATGCGGGAATTCTTTGCTCCAAGAAGTTCAAATTTCAGAAAATATTAAAAGCAATTTTAAAAGCGTGCAGGAAACAGTGTGTGATTTATTAATTCTCTCCAACCAGTTTCGTTTTGAGTCCATTTCTTGTACATATTCACTGTAACTAGAACATTATAGGTGAGATTTCAAGTTCTCAAGGAGGTGAATATGAAAATGACAGTCATCTTTATAACATTTTATTTCATGTGTAGTTTCTATTTAAAGAACGTAATGTCAGAACTGTTATTCGTTTTACAGCATCGAGGTATGCACTGAAAAAAAATCTCCGAAGAGTGATAGGCCAACTTCAAGCGGCATTTGTGCCACACTACCATCGTGCAGCAGGGGGTGGGTCTCTTTACAACATTAGCCCTCACACCCTCTTTCACCCCCCTGCCTCCTTCTGTGCTTTGTTAGAGTCGAGTTAGGAGACACTCTTACGATAATTGAGCTGACTAAGGGAGTGGTTTTCTGTGGCCCTGTTTCAACATTCATCCTTGCTTCGCCCTCTGGTACAACCGCTATATTTTTGGGTTCGTAGTACCGTAGGCTTGGAATGCTGGTTGTGTTGGAGGTGAAGGAAATAGAGCAACAAGCAGCTTCATAATTTTTAGTTTCTAAAAATAGGCTTATTCGATCAAATTATCCAATTCATTAAATGTAACTTATAGGTAATTAATATTTGTATAATTCAAGCCCAGCATTATTAATATTATAACTTTATACAGGTCTAACATCCACATTATTTCATATATAATGCTGTCTTCAGAAGAGCCCACAACTAGGTCATATATTAAGCCACTTGAATCTTAACCACTTCCTCACACCCTGTTTATTTAAGATTCATTTTAATATTATTCTCACGTGCAGTCTACTCCTAGGGTTTCGAGAGATCTACTCGCCTTGTTTTTTCATGACAAATCCTGTATGCATTACTGCCATGTGAACACGGTTAAGATTTAATTTCACCATTTAATGACGACATAGAATACATTTAGTCACAACAAATATTAATATCTTAAAATGACATCAAAAGAAATCACAATATCTCTGAACGCGTGAAAGCTAGATTATTTGTAAAAAGGTAACACTCCTAACTGCTAATCTAAGTCCTCGATCGTCTATCAACAATTGCTCATATAGGCTATAAGAGTGCATACATTTTTAAACTTCCTACTTCCAGGCCTACAAGTACAAGAAGGGGTAATTTAAATGTCTTCGAAATTTTATTAAACTTTTCCAGAAATCGGTTTAAGAAACAAAGCGTAAGGAACAAAGGAGAAACTGCGTCGCATTCATCCTCTTGAAAGTAACAAAAAGAAAATGCTAGGAGTGTATGAGGGTGTCTGCCGACCGACTAAAACCCTCGGCAGTTTAAAAAGTGGTAGCCCTTTGCATTATACACACAACGGTGCTCAATGCGAGTGAATAATGCATCTGATACACGACTCGGCTGTTTAGCGCGGTGAAATATTCACAAGGGCTGACGACACACGTCAACCTGGCGTTGGGGGCGCGGCGCCACTGTATGAGTGCGTCTCCGGTTTAAATCCCTCTCCTTCAGAACACAGAGGGCCTTTCATTCCGGGGTCCCGGATCGAGACCCGTAAGGGAACACGTATCACGCCCGTACAAAACAAGCAGCTAAAGTGCTGTTGACGAAGACTGTCTCCTGGGATGTTGTGAAGTATAGTATGGCAAAAACTGACCGATGTTCTAGGGGTTCTTATTGTCCCCATTGTCAGGGCTATGAAGACGGTAAGAACCTCTGAAACGCCGATAAACTTCTACCAGACTACACAGCGCAACAACTTAGAAGACAGTCACCTTCATACTCGCCGCCTTGAGAACTTCAAAACTGACAAAATCATTGTTTTCGATGCCCTGTTTCTTCTTACGTGTTTTGGAATTTACTTTTTAATTTGACTCAAATTCAATGCACTTTCTGAAGATGCATGGTGCAGTACATATAAGACATATAAATACAATCAAACATAGCGGTCGAGTAGTTAGCAGCCCTGCTTCATTTTTTGGGAGACTTTGGGTTTAAATCCAGATAAGAAAATTGGCTATACTGATGCTTTTCATGAATTACTTCAATCCCTACAGGCATATATCAGGATAATGCCTTAAATTAGGTCACGACCACTTCGTTGCATATCCCTTCCAATTTATTACCAATTAATCATCCTCTCATTCGACTCTACAGGCAATATTGTCTGAGCCACTGACAGCGTCGTTAAATAAATCTCAAATATATCAATAAATGGCTTGAATGGATTCATTCCAACAATATTGCACGGTGTCTCCGAACCGACAATTATAGCCTGCGGTTAGCATAACGCCATGTCACAGGTTTTCCCTTTTGTTTTCCATTTATAAAGACTCACACATACAAAATCTAGGCAGACGTTGGCTTAGTAAATACAGTAAATTTATCAATCAATACAGCGAAATTTGAGTCTCACTCAATTGCATTGGTCACCAAATCCATCACATACGATGCTTGCATGAAATTTGACATGTAAACAAACCACATTTTAACAAAGCATGCTACACGGTCTGTGTGTGTTCCGTTTGATTTATAAAAATTAACTTAATTCTTAAAAACGAATACAGATTATTTAGTTTGCGATGTTGTAGATCATGCCGTTTGAAACGTTTGGCATTTGTTTGTTTGCTGCAAGACTGTATGTTAGCTGAGAAACCAGAGCTGCCTTCTGTAATCATAAATGAATTTCGCATTCCATTTTGCTTATTCTTGCTGCTCACAGTTGATCGATTCTTTACAAATTCGAATTTATTCTGTTATTTTTTGTTCCCAGAAGTCCGATCACAAAGCACATATCGTATGCAAGTATGTTTCCTTTACAACAAACCACTCTTGTTTCCTACAAAATTTAGCTTTTACTGTAATGTCAAAAATGGTACATACAAGTCTCTCAATGCTCATTTTGAGTCTATGGAATTTCTGGAACCACTGGCGTTAATAAATTCTGCATTTATCACTTCTAATCGGTTCAACAATAAACAATTATACACACACTACTGGAGACTAAAAACTCTCCCCTTTCTGATGATGAAAGCAGTTGCAGGTCATGTCTGTCAGAATTCGTACAAAGGAGGAACAATGACATATATCAATTTACCTCGCTTTGTTTTGATTTTAAATCGGATCACGAAGCAGACAGACGTGCGAACAGACTCACTTCTCAATAATTCACATGCACTTTGCAGAAAAGAAGGAGAAATCGGGAAAGACAATGCGGTTTTTTAGTTGCGGCCGTGTTAAGAGAAACCGCGATAAGTTGCTTCCTGGACGCATCTTCAGAAGGCATATGACAGACTATAAGTCAAATGTATACACAGTCTTCGTCAGACTTAGAGCTGTTGTAAACAAGCTTAATTCATTTTTACGAAGGATAATGACTCTTGTGATTATGTCGTAATTGTTTTGCAGACATATTCGATTTCGATGTTTATCTAAGTTCTAAATATCGAATTGCTAATTTTAATTTCGGAGCTTTGATAATTAATATCGAAAGATTATTTCAAAATAAATGTCCATTGAATTCGTTTGCTATCACATTAGGTCGAGCAACAAAATAAGCTATGATTTACATAAAGCATTTTGCCCAATTTTTGTACAATAGGCCTGAGCTGCGTGTGCTAACAACGCGTTGCTAAAATGACGGACAGTCTGAATCTGAACTCGCCATCTTCATTTGTATGAAAGAAGAAAAAGCCACTTGAGAAAAATTCGTATTATCTGACATATCAGGGAATAAAAGTAAGCATTTATGTCAACAAATGAATACGACAGGTAATGAATATGCATCGTGGACTCACACAAATTTTATTGCAGTAACAAAGAGGAAAACATTAATGTGAATGTGCTCACCTTATATTCCGGCAAGATGGCACACACATTCACATCTGAGTAGCTCTGTGCCGACATCAATAAGGACTCGATTTTCAAATTGTGCGTGAGTAGAGTAAACCGATTCCTTCGACCGAACTCTTCACTAGATATCTGCCGACTGAATTTTCTTCTGGTTATTAGTAGTTATTATTAGTTAGTACACCGTATACTCAGAGCCACAGCATTGACAACAGTCAAAGAGACGAACACTGGAAACCTCAGCCACAGCTTCAGCGCATCCGGCGTGATTCAATAGCTCGATCTGCAAACGGGGCACATATCGACTGAAGACACACACTTATTTGTTAACTAGAATTTGTCTTCACTCGTATAGCATTCAAAAATATTTAAATGTAAATTTATTAATTGTTACTCACTAAACAGAGCATGAAATGGCTAATTTATTTTCAGTAAGAGTGTACTTCCATTTATTTCAATAAGATTGTTCTATGGACATTATTTTATAACATAGACACAACATTGACAGTAATGTAATAGGTTTATGTTAAAAAATACAGTAGATAGAACAGGGCCTATAAACAGAATATAGTAGTACAGGGACTCTTGATAATGTCTGAAGAACAGAATGAATGCGTATGATAAAACATAAAGAAATAAGGTTTTAGAACATCAGATAATTGCATGAAGTTGCATTTTACAGTGAGTATTAGTTACGAGTCTCAGTTACACACTTGTGGCTGTCCTCAGTAAGCAATTTAGCTTGGAAGAAAAGTCGAAAGATGGAGAGCTAAAGAACAGATAGCTCTGAAATTGTCAATTCTCGAAGAACATGTTGATTTGATAAATGAACCATTATTTGGCCCGCGTTTATCAGCAGACTGCGTGGACGGTGAAGTGGGAAAGCTAAACCATCTGTTTCAGAACTGAGGAAACGAGAGAAAAGATGTAGTTTGCAGGAATGTGGAGACTATTTTTTGTATTACAACAAAATTCTTGTGAAATTTTGTGGGATTTCAAATATTTGTAGCTAACATAAGAGGGAGACATTTCTAAAAGTTGTCTATCATTTTTAAATAGACTCATGTAATCTTCGTTAAACCCATATTTTGTATGTCTCCTGACTCTTGTGTCATAACGAGTTGTATGAGATTTCGGGTTCTCAAGGCGACGAATATGAAAATGACGTTGCGCCGTGCAGTCTGGTAGAAGGAGACAGCATGCAACTCTGAAACGTCGGTTAACTTCTGCTAGACTACACAGCGCAACATACGAAGGCAGACATGTTCTTTAAGAAGTATTTATTTGTTATGTTTTAATGCGCTTTAATGTTAAAAGTTTGAGGCACAGTACAAACATGCATCGGCAGTCAGCGCCTGGAAAAGTCAGCCGCAGATAATTTCGAAATTGCAAAGCTGCAGTAACGTCAGAACTAGTAACAGTTTTAATTCATTATGACCACAACACCGGGGCAAGTAATTTCCTTGTCATCTAATAAAAAACAGTCTGCAATAAAATAGTGCGTATTGGTTAATATGCCTTGTAATGACGCCGTACAACGGGGGCAGATAATTGACTGTCGCATATGATTAGTACGGATCCATGTAATTATACAGGGCTGAACAAAACTCACATATGACCTACAGTGTAGTGAAGAGTACACTTCGATCTACGTTTTTTCTCCAGCGTAAGAGCCCAAGTCTTTCACAAACATAAACCAGAAAATAGATTATGTATGATTTGAGGTTTTCACAGCGGTGAGTATGAAGATTTCTGTCTTCTGTGCGCTGTGTAGTCTGGTCGATGTTTACCAACGTTTCGGAGGTCATACTGCCTCCGTCATCAGGACGATTATTTCTAAGTTATCTATGCTATGAAGATTTCTGTCTTCTGGGTTGTTGCGCCGTGTAGTCTGGTCGTTGTTTACCAACGTTTCAGAGGTCATACTGCCTCCGTCATCAGGACGATTCTTTCTAAGTTATCTACGCTATGAAGAGTTCTGTCTTCTGGGTTGTTGCGCCGTGTAGTCTGGTCGATATTTACCAACGTTTCAGAGGCCATACTGCCTCCGTCAACAGGGCACTAACTGAATCCTTCCTCATCTTCCCAATTCATCGTTCAGACAAGTTTTCCTGCAAAGCACGAAGTAGCATCGTCAACAGACCCAGAATTATGCGCCAGTCTAAGATGGGATCTATGGGCTATGGATGTGTTGTAACTTGCAAGGAATCGAAGCCGAAGTCCATAACAGAAAGCGGTTTGCGTGCTGGTTCGTCGCTAAAAACGATTCACGCTGAGGTCTACGCAACGCTAAGGTCCCGGCTAGCAACGGGCTGGGGAGTTTAATTAAGGTTTTAATTAATTATGAAAGCTTTAGAGGCTTCAGCACATGTAACGATGGACAGTCGAGGCGAAAACAAGTGGCCCACTGCACCTGTCCAGGCTGTTAATATTGAGGTTGACAACATTAACTACCGTTTAGAACATATTCTTGCTTCATTATCATTTCTATTTTTTAATAATTTTTGTATTTTTCCATCTCCGTACTCTGTAATTCTCTACCTATAAATCCGTCCTTCGCTCTATTAACTACAATTAACCATGTTCTTCTTGTCGCCTAAAACTGTTGATTTTCTGCTTGTCATGTTTATTTAATTCGTTGTGAGATTTCATATTTTCACGGTGGCGTGTCTTCTGTTTTGTTGCGCAGTGTAGTCTGGTAGAAAGTGCCTCCATTTTCAGAGCGATTGCCCTGAGTTTACAACCACAGTTCTTAGTGAAAATTTTGTTTCACATCGGTCGGAATAATATCTACTAAACATGAAATATATATGTATCATTTGAGGTTTTCACAGCGGTGAGTATGAAGATTTCTGTCTTCCGGGTTGTTGCGCTGTGTAGTCTGGTCGATGTTAACCAACGTTTCAGAGGTCATACTGCCTCCGTCATCAGGGCGATTCTTTCTAAGTTATCTACGCTATGAAGATTTCTGTCTTCTGGGTTGTTGCGCTGTGTAGTCTGGTCGATGTTAACCAACGTTTCAGAGATCATACTGCCACGGTCATTAGAGCTATGAATCGGCGCAACAACCCGGAAGACAGAATGAAATATATACATTTAATTAAAAACGACTTGTCGTACCATTTAATGGCAAGCTTACGTAACATGGAGTAGGTAAATTATGGGCGTACACCTCGTTAAGATCTGTAACGTTTATTGATATCTCCTAGGGTTAATTCGGACTACAAAGCAGCTGCATGAAGAACTATAGACCTAATGCTTCGGGGACGGCGTTAATTTTGAGTGATTTACTCTACATCAAGGATTCTGCTCCATTAAGCTATATTAATACAACCAAAATCCATTAACATTGTAACATACCTAATTTTATAAGACGACTATTTGTCAGTTATCGTTTGGGAAACGACGCTTAGTAACACAGGCATGCCATTTTCTGTGTTTTTTATTGATACAGTTGCAGTTCATCCAGATTTCAAGACTTAGGAACCGACGTTTAATAAGATGAAGTGGTCTAGACGTTGAAGCGGTGACTGTCCTGCAGTTTAGTGTGTGGTGTAGTTTGCGTTAACCCACTCCGAAACTCTGTCAACTGACCTGGATTAAACCTTATCTCGCAGGACCGTTCAGAACACACACATAAACACATTACAGTTTTAAAGCCCGTCATGCATAGTTCAGTGTCTAGTTATTAAAACAATGTTCGTGGCAGCGTTTCTAGGGTTCACTGCTTCGTGTGTTGTGATCTGAAGGTACCTGAGGGCAAGTCTTTGCCATGCACTCCGTAACGAAGGAAACAGGAATAAATATTATCACACATAAAATTTTGAAGGAAACAGTCGTGGCCTGTTTCAAGGTACTGCACTATAATTTCTTCGATGGACTGAAAAACACGAACTCTTTAAGCAGGTTAGTAGGCCTTCGGACTTCCCGAATTTGAAGCATGACAGCTAACCTGTCGTTTACATCACTGAAAGAAAAGTTTTGTAGCGCCACGAGCGAGGAAAATTTTTCCTAACAGTGCGTATTTACACTTTGTCTTGACAGGAGACAAACAGCGGAGGAGCGTGAAGCTGAGAGGCAGGCCGCCAATAGGCTTATGATGTCACTGCAGGCTGAAGCGCTCAGCAAGGGGATGTACCACGCGGCAGAACGAGGCTCAGCGCCGGGCGATACGACGCTACACCTGCACCACCACGCGTCGAGCGCAGCGAATAACACGTCTCTCAGCGCCCTGCAGAACCTGCAGCCTTGGGCTGGCGGCGGTCCA
>NW_019059626.1:231348-242838 GCF_000696155.1 Zootermopsis nevadensis
CTGCATTCGCCTTTGTTTCCTTCTTCCACCAAGTGAAGACACTAAACCACAAGAACGGAAATGTAATTCGTCTGTCTGTTGTTCACCTCATTTTGTGAATTACCATCTGCACGCTATGGATTTCCGACACTAATATTTTTATTCTTTTTCTTTGTGTTTGTGTGTCACGAAAGAAGAAAATAACAAAACAATCATGTAGGGGTCTGCCTTAATGATTGCTTTTATCACCGTTAGTAAAGATTGTCTGTCTCGTATTTCACAAGAAATTGTTTGGAAATCGGCAATAAAACAGAGACACGGTTATGAAGAATTCAACTAGCCACTCTTTTGTTGTCTAATCCTAAAGAAAGAATATGTTTTGGAGAAACGACACGAGCAGTTATGTTTTATTTGTTCTGACACGAACAAGGCTATTATGATTGTCTACTTATTTTTGATATCCAACTAAATTGCCTAAGAAGAGAAACATTGTGAACTACAAGGCAACCCAGGTCATTCAGCTTGTTCGGAAACAATCACGCCAAGATGAAACGTCTATTTTTTTTTAAATAGACTAAATTGTTAGAACTCCTAACCATAGGCGTATTTGTTTTCTACATTTCTCCTAGCATTAAAACACTTTTCTTTTTCTTTCTTTACTTGGATTTCTTACACTCATGGGATTTTGCGTCTTGTAGCCTGGTTAAAAGTTTACCGTCGTTTCAGAGGTGCTTGATGCCTCAGGGTGAGACCCTGATGATACGCGTTTCAGTGGTAACTTTATGGTCAAAACCAAAATCTAATATCAAAGTAAAATGTGTCCACGAGTTATGTAGTGTTCACGGGAAATAGCAAACGGTATAACACACGTAAGCAGGTTACGTCCAGTCCCTTCTAAAGACTTACACATTCACTATTCACAACCATCTACTTCTAGATATAATTTCGCAACCCCCACGGACAGAGAGACGACCTGATAAGCAAGTCAGGTTAGTCAGTGACCCGGAATAGATTAGAACCTGGTACCGCCTGAAGACAAATCGGTCACATCACCACTGTAACAACCCGTTTGTCGTCACCAGTGTGAAATGAAGAGCTCACATGCATCGCCTCCAAGTGTCAGTCCTGCCTTTACGTGTATTTCAAAAAAATAGCGTACATATGTTACCATAATCCCACTGAAATGCGTGATTCATTAGCTAACTGCTTCCAGCAGATCGGAAAGGGAGATTGAAACACAAGCGTTTATATATTCAAACCCCGACATATAATATCTTTATGGAAAACTCATTTGAATCAATTCCAAATTGAAACAAACGAGTGAGGCGCCGGGTAAAGAGATCAGTTGTCATGGCAACCCGTCCGGCGTTTGTCTGGTTATTAGAGGAGGGTGAGTATGACAGAAAACAGCACCCCCAACTGTTCCTCATGCCTAGTGACGGCAGAGGCCTGCAACAGATCACATACGTCCCCCTTCAAACAGCAGCGCTATATCGTGATAAGGCCCACACTTAACAGCGACAATGCTAACTAAACGTGACTTAGTAATTCTATAGTTGAGACCAGGACATAAGCAAACACGTGAGACGGAATAGGCGTCATAAAGGAAAAATCAAAACACATGAACAAATTTCGTACTGGTGTATTCTGAGTTTGAACCTCTATTAAGCACAAGGGATTTTTGTTTTTTTCAGAACGGAACATTACAAGTGTGGAGGAAATAATAAAAGCGAGAGAGGACGTTGTTTTTTTTATTTAACAATGCTTTACCAATTACATTGTGTTTGAATGACGAGTTATAAAGAATGTGAAAGGAGAAAACCCTGGAACTGTTTAATCACTCGCCTGGAGATACAAACAAACAAAATTGGAAGCTTCGTCAGGCCAATCAGTCGGTCTGTGGCAGATCTCCAGACACGAGATGTAACACCCACCGCGCCTCGTTCAGTGCGGTTCACACATTCGTAAATGTAAAATATACTTAAAAACACTGGCAAGGTCGCCTGTTGTGTGACACAACATTGGAATAAATATATTTATTTGTTTTTAATTTATTTTATGGGTTATTTAACGACATTGTCACTAGTTCAGATAACATAACGTCGGATGCAGGAAGTTTAGTGAATATTAAAGGACAAAAGATATTTAAAAGGTCATGACCTAATTTTAGGTACTATCATGCATTGTACTGGACGGACTGAGAAAAAGTACGGGAACCGAACTCAGGATAGCCGGTTTATGGGTCATTATAGGATTAATAGAGTTGTTCCGAATATAAAAACAAAACGCCATACAGGCAATTCTTGTTACGCTTGGGCTTGAAAACGGCACAGTCCGCTGTAAATTAAGACTACTACAATGTTGTGACGAAACCCCCAAAAGACTTCGATAAGGAAGGCGGATGCTCAAGGTATCACAACAATAAACTGGTTCCACAGATCCACCGAGATAGATAAATCTTACAGTTGCTCATTAGTGTTAGTGCTGGCGCGTATTAATTTAGCACATTTAATCTGTCCCGTAGCAATGGATTCTTGCCGCGACCCGTTTTATGCTTATCTCAATAATCAAAGGCAAAACCCCTGCCGACTCGCTCTGCGATGTATAAGTTAATTAATTCTCACAGAGATCCCATATTTCATCCCTCTGCTGCTGCTGGTCCAGCCAGCCTCCTCTCCATCAAATTATTTTCTGCGTTAATACACTTATTGCCTTTGAAAGTAGAGGGCGGAGCGCGCCTGTTGTGAATCGAATTAACTTCTCGTTTAGAACAGCGACAATGATTGAGAGGGCTGTATCTTGTCTGGAAGCTGTTTGTCCAACTTTCTGCCCACCACACAGCAAACCCCAAGCTCTGCACAGACGAGATTAAATTCGATGCGATAATATGAACAATGAGCAGAAACACAAGATCAAGATATTGATAACGCAAACTATTATACTTCACGATATAATAGATGCGCGTTGGTGATGATCACAAAAAACATAAAACTACTTAAATTCATGTAGGATTTGAGGTTTTCACAGCGCAACAACCCAGAAGACAGAAAGCTTCATACTTAAATTCAGTTTTGAGTTAACCCTTTAAAGTCCAGTGGCGATTATACGTCCCACCTGTTTTGAAAATCAATAACTCTGGTTTTATTTAAGAGTTTCGTATGATTCTCACTGCAAACAAGGATTATTTCCTTAAACAGCATTAAGTGTAGCTCTGTAATTGAGAAGTGTTGTATTTTCTTTGAGGTGTGTTCTGAATGTTTAAATATTGTTTAGGTGAGTTTTGGCTTGGAAGCGTTAGCGTATTTTGACTTAACTTTCCGCCACCACAGGCTATTTAACAATAACATTTTAAACGCCACTACAAACTCGTTTCAAGAGACATGTGTTCTAAAGCACGCAGAAAGCCGTACGAATTAACGCATCAACTCAACTGGTCTTTGAACATGCGCTGTTGGGAGTCTCGGAGACGTCCCTGATCTAGTTAGATCGACGGAGTCACTGGAGACTTAGGAGCCAACAAGTTAAATGTAGAGGAGGCCGAGAGCGTTGTCTGCAGGGAATTGCGTACAATTGCCCCTTTACGCACGAAAACACGCACACACACAGCGTAACTGCTCCATTCAACTGCAGACGCCAGGCTTAGAGTGTCACATACCCTTGTAACACCGCCAGTCTGATACGTATTAGCCAAGTCCAAATACGGGAACTACAAAGCTGTATTACCCTGACTAACATAAGAATATAATTTTATTTGTATTATTCGTTAACCTCGACTTTAATTGTGCACATATTAGTCTGTTTTGCACATTGACTACTGTCTGAAATACATTATATCAGCATTTCAGGAGTTATATTCCCGTTATCTTTAAGCTCTAGTTTAATAGGCCTATTAACGTCCTATCTACACTCAGGTCTTCCATTTGGCATATATATATATATATATATATCAAGTTTCAGATCAAAACATGCATGCTTCATGCCTTAACTTAATTTTTCATCAGCTGCCCTAACTAATACAGACATGGATATCGACATTTCAACATACAAAATCATGACATGTAACACGTAACACGGCAAAAATACCAAACAATTTTCACTAACCCTTACATTAATTCAGATAGAAGATGCCTTATTTTGTTTACAGTTTGATATAATTTCCATTTATGAAATACCTCAAATAAACTTTACAATTACTTTTCACTTATCAGCGAATTATCACCTTTCTAACATGGAACGGTTTAATAAAATGCACTATAGACATTACAGTGATTAGTATAAAACAGACATATTTATTGCCTGTAAAGATTAAAATCTAATACGAGCCGGCAATATTTAGTAATCAGCGGCCCCACAGAGCAATTGTGAGGGCTGTTGTTCCTAATCCACTTTCCTGGACAAGCCTCTTGGCGCAGAACAAACTACATTTTGACGACCGTCCCTGGAAGCATGATCGATGTTCGATTGTCTATTATCTTGTTTGATGTTAAATGAAAGTTTCGCTAAGCCACGTGTCCCAGGGGCCTGTGCATTGTGCCTTGTTCTACCTGTCACCAGATAACACGCCACGCAGCGCCGCGTGGCGACAGAACAGTAGATTGCCAACTGCCAGCGTCTGGGCTACATTCTATTGCTAAGCGGCTCACAAAGAGGGCAAAAGTGTGTCTGGGAGCAAGTAGAAAGTCACTCCAGCCCTTTCAGAACTAAATGCACAATTTGGCGGGACAAAACTACAAGTCGACAGAGGTTTGGGAGTTTGATTCCAGAAACCTATACAGGCTCTTTTGAGACCCTCCGAAAAGCTTAAATTCGCGTGGTATGTCTGTCCGTACGCATGAAATAACCAACTAATGGATAAACCAACCCTTTAAAGCCCAGTGGTACATGCGTACGGCCTTCATCGTCAGGGTGATAGTCCTGGAGGCAGTTCGCACCTCTGAAACGTCGATCAATTACTATCGATGGCGCGGGCTCTGACCAATAGCCTCGTCGTCTCTTCGTGTCTATGATGATGGCTTCGGGTGATTAGTTGCCACCGTGCTGCTAGATGTTATCACACTTTTAGTTTTAAGATTAGTGATAATGATTAGGATAGAATTAGAATTAGATTAGAATTTTCGCTTTTCGCAACGAGACATCGCGAGCTGTGTTCCTTCCTGGGCTGCAGTGAATGCCAACGAAGAAACTGGAAACAGGAAGTGGCAGACAGCTGAACGTTCTTCATACCAGTCCAACGTTTCGGGAACCGACACACAACTTTCTGTTTCCTGAATGAGTGGTGTGAGTGGGTGGCGCCCATGTTTGTTTGTGTGGTCCGTTCTGGTCGCGGCTTTCGACCGCGTTTCTTTGCTGACAGTCGCACTCCGGTACCTCATTAGAACCCATTTTATTGGCAGGTACAAAAACCACCAGTTCCATCTTGCGGTCATTCACAGGAAAGGCTGTAACGATGATTATAAGGAGGACTCTTTAAAATGTTAGCTATATACTTTTTACTACCGCAAAGTGGGTATAATGACGCACATGAGATCTGAGTCTATACACACATATCGTGCATTCAAGTTGCCGCCATTGAAAAAGCGAAGTAATGACACTTTTCCAAATAATTTTATTTAAAAAAGGGAAATACTTCATCTCAAATCATCTCCTCCACTCATCTGAGTAAAAGGTCACAATTTTTTTTCAAATAAATATAACACCGTGTTATTAATCGTAAATAAAACATTAGTAAAATGAATGGTCTAAAATGAACATGCAAGGATACTGGTTGACTGTACTCTACCTTTAAGTCTCAGAAGTAAAATCCGTTACAAAATTTTAATATAAAGATAACTAATAAATCATTCTAAATTGTGGCGAAGTTAAAATATTTGGAAACGGCAGTAACAAATCATAATTACTTTCACAAGAAAATTAGGTGCAGATTAATATCGGGAAATAATTGCTACGATTTACTAGGGAGATTAAAATATAAACTAACCAGACTACAAAGTAGTCGGATGTTTTTATGGACGTGAAATTTGTCTCTCGCCTTAAAGGAAGAACATGGAACTAATAGCAGACTGAGGTTGTTTCAAAACAAAGCGCGGAGGAGAATATTACACGACAAAGGGAGAAAGTGGAGGATAGAGACAGTAAAATATAAGACTCTTTACAGTTCCCAGTCTTCATAAAATATTATTACGGTTCGCCTAAAAATGGAAAAGAAAGATTCATTTACCAATTAGTTGGTTAATGTTAAATAGTTAAAAATATAAAATTATATGAAAGTGACAGCGCCCCCTCCCCCTACAACATACACACACAGGCTACAGCGGTGTGCTGACTCTCAGTGCAAGAACACGCAGGTTCAAAACCACTATTGCACAAGCCTGCCAAAAAACACGATCCTTAGCCAGTTTCATCCACTTCTCATCCTCACAACCGATTTCCCTAAGATCTATGGCGATGTTGCCACGTAGACATGACAGCGAAAGTCGGGAGTTCCAGAATAAGGGAAAGCGGTGTTGAATTAGACAGAGGTACTGAAGAAAACCATGAAAAAACGTACCTCCTTCGCTAAAATGTCAATGTGGCAACATCGCCGCCAAGTTATATTATTCATAAATAAATAGCGTAGCCACTTAACAACTCGTCCTAGGTATAAAAATTACAGTACTTAAGATCGAAAACACAATTTGCAACAACTTTTCCCTGCTAACATTTTTCCTTATTTTGATAAGTAACCGAGTTCACCTGCGACCCCAGACTTAGGGACTTCCCGCTTAAAGGCAACTTAAAATATTTTAAATGCGTACGTGCAGATAAACCAGTAGATCACAGCACTTTATACATCATTAACATCTGATGTGCAGGGTTTCTAAAACTTTTTGCGCTTACGAAATTTATCGCAAATTCTGCGACATCATACGCTTTACGACTCAATGTTGTAGCTCCTTTTACGTGGTGACCACTTTCACCCCTTCTGAGAACGGTCGTAGTTCTTGATGCTGCAAAGAAATCTCAGCGCTGTAGCACGGTCTAGACTGGTAGACACCTGAAACGTTGGTAAACTTCTACCAGAAGACAGCCATCTTCTTACTCATCGTGAAAACCTGAAATCCTTCAAAGGCGAAACTATCGGCGAACGACGGAGTTCCGTCGAGTCCTCGAAATATAAAGCGTGATAGGATGTCCCTACAAAACACAACTTTTGGCCTGATTGTTCCTTTGTGTTCCGTTCAACATGCATTCTTTTTCTACATGTTCTTCTCTCTACGGAAATGCAATGAATGTAATTTTGTTGGAGGGAGACAGAGTAGCGTTGCCAACACAGATGTTCGTGCTTTGTGCTCGATTCACTTGTCACTGCGCTCGCAATGTTCTGCATGAGGACATCTGATAGCCGTGTGACACCTTCTGGCGTGTGGAGACGCTGCAGCTTGTAAGGGGGCTCTGTATTCCCCATAGGGGTCACGGAAAAGTCGCGTGACCTCCCAATATTGCACTTTCACTTGATTGAGATATAATGAAGTAATGGTTCCCTACAGTATGTTCTGTAAGTCAAGTTGTCTGAATTAACAGATGTCAAATCCACACAGCATCCATTCCCAACCTGTGTTCCGAAGAATTTCGGAAGTGTTACATTCCCACATAATTTGCACCAATAAAGGCCACTGAGGAAAATTATTCTTATGAAACACAGTCATTCAGCTGGTCTTAAATTACCCGAAAAAGATTCATTATCGTGTTTACAAGGGCCCGCCGATATGCGCCAGGTTCCACACCGTCACAAAATATTTATTTAAAAATCCTTTTTATTATCATCTCAAATAGGCTTGCGAGCGGCTTATTCATCGCCCTAATGATGGTGGCAGTTGGAATCTCTGAAACGTCGGTTAATGTTTGCAAGGCTACAGCCATCTTCACATTCGTCGCCGTGAGAACCTCATATCGCACACGCTGCCTCCATCTTCGGGACTTATAACAGAGACGGTATATTTCCTTCCAGTCCTCACGGTGTTATACACCAGAAGTCCAACATCGACATACTCACGGAGGTGAGAACTCCAAATCTTGGAGTGAGAATGTTTGGATGAACCCTGTGTTGCCATATATTCGACAGAAATTTATCTGGGGCTTCATCGGGTGCCTGAAATATATAGACCATGTTCTGTTAATTACCCATAGGGATTTATGGGCGCATTCGTCGTCTGCTTGTGGGATAACAGGGAAGGAGTGAGCCCTCAAAGGAAGGGGATATGCTAGCTGGGGACTTGTCAAATTCAATTACTACGCAATGGCCCTTATAAGTTAATCATGAACTTATATGGCAGAGTAAGGCATTGTTGCTCTTTTATGGGCACCATACTCTCCACAAAGCCAACGTGATGGTTACTGTCAGAGGGGGCCATGGTTTGATGGAAACCAGAAAAAGTTAGATGTAAGTAAGAAGGCTTGAGACACCATGTTCTACTTAATGTCCCTATGGGAATTATAGTGAATAGTCCCTTAAAGCTGTGAGAATTAAGACTCGTAGGATTCTATTTCTTGGAGAGTTTTCCATCAGAGCAATGCCGTAAACTGTAACCAAATACAGTAGAATCCGGTTAATTGGCCCGTCGGTTATTCGGGGCAGCTGTTTATTTGAGAAAAATCTTGAAGAACAAACCTTTTTAACTCTTTACGTGAAATTTCGCATACTTGGGGCAGTCGCTTAATTGGGCCAAAGTGTTCTAGTCCCGATGTGTCCTGATTAACCGGAATCCACTGTATTTATTATCACACGCGACACAATATATTGATTCCACACTTCTCCTGCGATGGCTGTGAGAAATACACATTGAAAATTTTAACAATAATTTTGAAATAACCTAAAGAATTTTCCTCACTTAATTTAATTTTAATTTTTCCTCAGTTAAAACATTTAATATTATTCGGCATTACATTAAACCTTTAATTGAATTATATGCAATAATATACCTTAAACTACGTAAGCTCTATCACAAACAAGCCATTTTATTTTGAACAACATGAATGCAGATGGAATATAAGAACAATATCATGAGGCACTCTGAAGCGTTTATTATTTACAGTATATGTCAGAATCACTGAACACTATAGTGACTTCCTCATATAGTAACAATTCTGGAAGCTCACATGTTTATTACTCAAACATTCTTTCCATCATACTTTAAGAACAGAAGCTGGCTCATTAGAAAAGCTTCGTAATTTGTTTTACATCCTCATGATAGTGGCCGAAATATTTTATATGTTATTAATAAAAGTAAGACTTGACTTTGGCCCATAAATACACCGGACATTTAACTTTATTTATGCACCAAATATTAATATAGTCACTAAATCAAGAAGGATGATATTGGCAGGACACTTAGAATGCTGGGGATATAAGAAATACCATTAAATTTACCAACTCACTATTAATTAATTTTTTATTCAACACTATAAAACACGTCTAACTGAACAAATCAGTAAAATGAGAAAGCCACTTCTTGGTACGACTACACAGTCGTGTAAACTGGCAGTACCAGAAACGCACCGCGATCATGAAATAGTGACGTCAGGTCACCGCTGCACTGAAATGCACTCGATATAAAATGCATCCACCGACAGATACGGGTGGAATTAACATGTTCGCAACTTAGTGATGCAGTGACATTTATAATTCATGTCTAAATTGAACTCATGAAATTACACGAGTGAGATATGAAACAAACATGTCTCTATCGTGTGGTAGTCCCAAATTCACTTGCATTTTCATAAATACGACTAGAATTGAAAATTGCAATTTTCTGTAATTGCCATCTGCATATATAGTATTTGTTATAATATATTAACTACTCAGAGCTGAATGCATGTTATTTGAGTGGAAATTCGGAACCCATAATCTATCGTTGATTTCAAATCAAGTTTGTTATGCAGTTGCAACTTCGCTGCCAGCTGGTTACACCTTTTATAATTTTTCACTGTTATGAATTTGTAAACCCTAAAGTATATCTCTATTGTGTTAAAGTATAAAATAATGATCGGAAATACTTCGAAATTTGTCTCTGACATGGTGACGCTCCATCGAATTTAGTTGTCTGCTTAAATATGCGCGTAAGGCAATTATTTTTATATTTATTTAGTGTTCTGTCTGAGGACAGGTCCATATGAACAGGATCCTTCCATCCTTTTCTCGGACTGGGACCTGTTCATATACGTTCTTGGCAGATGATCCAGAAGTGGTTTGCCATTGCCTTCGTCTGTGTGTGAATGGAGTAATTGTTGGGATGCAACGGAGGAAAACTCCGTGTTGCCTAGACCAAGGCCTTGCCCAACACAAGTTATAAATTCAGGCCCCGCCGGGAATCGAACCCGAGACCCCAGGATTACAAGACCAGCGTTAGCAATCAACTAGCTTGATCGTATTTCAGTGGGACCTATTACAGAACTCATTTGATGATAACCACAGCAACATGAATGACCTATATTTGAAAGTGGGCTGATTTCACTGGCTTCTGATAGGACAAAGTGTTTCACTATGCATTTATTGTGCCGTCCGCAGAACGTAAAGTTTTGCAAAAAAAAAACAAAAACATTCCATCTTATTAATATACTGCCTTTAATCCTGATTATACTTCGGCCATTCTTCCAAGTTAATGTTGTATCGATAATATAAGAGCTAAAAGAAACAAGATGCATACCGATATTAAAAACACGCTTTTTCGTAAAGTGTGTTGAGTATTTTTAATATCCCGTGTCGAAATTTCTCTTCACCATGAGACTGCAAATAAACATTTTGCGACTCTAAGATACGTTTCTTTCTGGGCCTTAAGTTGACATCAGACCCACTTTCGGTCATTCTACGTCGAGTGTTGAAACAGTATATGGTGCACCACATATTGCTGAAATTAGCGTGTTTTATAAACTACAACGATTATGAATAAAAGCTGCTGGGTGATGTGATAAATGTCAGTACAGTGGGATATTCGTGGCTTCCCACTGCTCGCTCTTTCGCCGGCCCTAGAGTCAGGAAAAAGTTTGAAAATGCTGAATGACCTTAAGTACGGTACTCGGCCCTCATCGCCTGACTGTCGACATGTTTCTTTGACTTCAGGATTGCACTGAGAACTCTGTCATTGACGGAAGAGTGTGTCGCTTACGCTGCTTTGTCCCTGTCGCTTCACCGCCAAGTAAGCGTCTGTCGACATGGATCAAGTGGCCACTTCATCACGACGTGTCAACAAGAGGGAGACGTTACTATGGCAACCATCCGTCATCAACACAGTGACCACTTCCAAGTGCTCTGAAGGTAGCAACTGAAAGTAAAAGTTCCAGCATGAAGCGAAGATTGGAAATCCCATGCAATGTAAAAACTTGTCTTGTGGATTTCTTCGTAGTGTGAAATTTTGAACACTGCCATAAAGCATACGGGGGCGCAGAAGGGCATGTAAAGGTCAGATTGTTAAGAAAACTTTCAGGGAATGTGTTGAAGAGACAGTCGAGGAGAGCGGAAAAGTTGTATCGCTCAAT
>NW_019059626.1:242913-283425 GCF_000696155.1 Zootermopsis nevadensis
CTATATTTATTTTCCTTTCTGCCTTCTCAAAAAATTATAATTACAACATGGCTGCATTCACTGTGTTGTGTGTTAAGGGAGTGTGAATATGTTTACTGATGTCACATTTTAAAATGTCTACCAGCAGCGTTACGTCTTCCACAAAGGAAGAAAGCGAAGGGAAATGAAGAATATTGTCCCATTCATCTGAATATAATTTTATGGCAGTCACTGCTACTCCTTAAAAATAGGTAAACTATTTTATGAGTTATTTCAAAATACCTTCCAATTTATGTACGACAACGTACTTAGTAAAACACTTACTTAATTTCGTATTCGACACAGAAATTTTTGAAGCGTGCAATTTTCAACAAACTTCGAATATTTGCCACGCAGGACTAACAAGTTCATGGAGAACTGTAAAGACAAAGTAAAGCCGACAGGCATAAAGAGCCTATATTTTTTCAACATGGAGGATCGACTAGAACAAATCCCACATTTACTTGTCAATAAAAATAATTTTAAAAATTATAATTCTGAAGATGGCTGTCGTGTGCATCATGTACAGCATGACATTCCTGTGTAGCCGAACTTGAAAGGCACGCACGCTTCAGGAGAAGCTCCGTAGAGCCTGATGTTCAGGTAAGTAGACCTACTGAGCTGGTTGTTCTACTTGCAGCCACTTCATCTCTACGACACAGCAGACCGTCGCTACAAGACGCTACAAAGACACGTTAATCCAGTAGCGGGTGGCGAGGCGTCGAAGTCGTGTGCCTAACTTGCTATTTCATTACCTTAAGTGGCGCCTGAATATTTCATGAACCACACAAAAGCCTCGCGCGCCCATGGCTTGTCTACTGCATCGGACTTAAACCGTTTCAAATTTTACTCTCTCTTTGCCACAATCATTTGAGCATTAATCTCACTGCGTGGTCACGACAATTCTTGCTTGCAACTCAGAACTTTTACAGTTTAGACACTTTAAGTAGCCTAATGTAGTATGTTTAGGAAATATATTTGAGAACAGACGATGAGAAAATTAAACTCAGTCTAAGTCTACTCGCATGCTGAGATAACCCTTACGACGGTGGCAATAGCATTCCCTGAAACATCCCTTAGTATCTGCCAGACTACACGCTGATTTATCCCAGAAGACAGCCATATTCATGTAAGACTTGAGGTTTTCACAGCGGTGAGTATGAAGATTCCTGTCTTCTGGGTTGTTGCGCTGTGTAGTCTGGTCGATGGTTACCAACGTTTCAGAGGTCATACTGCCTCCTTCATCAGGGCGATGAAGATTTATGTCTTCTGGGTTGTTGCGCTGTGTAGTCTGGTCGATGTTAACCAACGTTTCAGAGGTCATACTGCAATAAATCGCCCTGATGACGGAGTCAGTATGACCTCTGAAACGTCGGTTAATATCGACCAGACTACACAGCGCAACAATCCAGAAGACGGAAATCTTCAGCCATATTGATGCTCGTCACGAAAACCTCAAACCACACCTAATATTATACTATATTCTACACCTAGGTTTCTCATCTGATCTGTTTCCTTCGGGTTAGGTTAGAGGTATTATCAGCATCACGGTTGCCATATTCATCAGCGGCATAATCATTAGTCAATCTCAGACCATCCTACTGTATTTACCGAATTGCATTAACAGAACGTTTTCATGTGAAGTTCTGTCTCATATGCTGCTATTACAAGAATGTACCTAACACTGTATGATGGTCTATTCCTACACACATAATATAATGAGTAATCAGAGGAAAAATATAACTGATTATCTGGTTATTAGTAGTAGGGACAGAAGATCTATATGAAGCCTGTTATTGCAGCACCAGTAGTTTTAATATGGTTTATTTGCCGTCTACAGGCATCTTTCAACACAAATATCATTGTCGGAAGGAACACAGGACGTCCATGTCGAATTACATTAGCGTCAAACGACATTGCTGATTAATATACATTGACGCTTTATTGATGAAACGTTATTAAAAATACAACACAGGAAAACACCCATGCCGATAAGACACATGTCCAGCACGCTTTTTGGCAGCGTAAAAATTATAGCTCACAAATTAACTAACCGGCTCTGTTTAGTCCCATATTTAGACGCAGGCTTATTTTTGTAACCTAATGGCGCGTAATTCTTGTGCTACCGCGTGAGCGCGCTTGTACAAAATGACAGCAGTAATTGTTTCATTTTAAATATGCAACGTTGGGGCGAGGTAGGACGGGAATAGGGGAATAAAAATACATTATGCAGTTTGAAAATATCAGGACTTTCGCGGCGTGTGGGAGTGCATGCACGTACTGGTCCAGGAAACACTGGTGTCAATTTCGGAACACAGGAGCGGATGCTTCTCTTATTAGACTGTTATGTTCTTATAAATACATTACAGAAAACGAATGCGAAAAGGAATACGAATTATAGACCTATTTACAAAAAAGGAATAAATAAACGCGAGCTACAAACAATGTTCGTGATTCTAGGAAAGCCTACTAAATCATAAATCTAAGAAATGTTTCATGATACGCCTGTAACTACGACTTTCCAGTAAACTCAAACTATTAACTTCGATTTATTGTATAAAGAGTCTTACCACTCTATGTAGCTACCTTATCTAGCGCCATGGAGTGCAGCTCTTCTTGAAAAGCTGATAGTCGCTCCGCGGGACAAGAAATTTGCAGCCTTTCGTGGAATACGAAGGCTTCATTAACGTGTTCACAACAGCTCGCCACTGGACCATACCCTGAGCCACATTATTCAGCCCTGTTTTTGAGTTAAGCTGCAGTTTAATATTATCCTTCGATTTATACGACCTAATTCACTTGAGGCATTTTAAGTACTGCTCTTTTCCGCAGGCAGATAGTATGGCGTCGTTAAATAACCTACGAAATTTTTTCAAGTAATTTCTGCAGCGCAAGAGCTGCGTCCGCCTTCAATCAAACCAAGTTGCTGGCAATCTACTTCTTTGTCTTCATATCATGTTCCTCCCTACTCCCTCTTGTGCTGTACCAGCCGCAAGGTGACACAGTCCTCGTACAAACAACACAGGCCCACAGCTGGTACCTATTAACTATGTAAGTTGGGTGATACTGTTCCTCAGGAAGTCTGTCGCTGCAATAATTAGAGATCATTTCCCTGTCCTCTCTTCATGGCAAAACTTCCTGCGATTAAAGCGCTGGAACCCCACTCCAAGTCATAAAACCATCCGCTGGATTATTAACTCTTCAATCATTATGACAACTCAATTTGATTATTATTATTGTGTCGTCGGTCAGTCAACTAGCATGCAACATTACGCCAATAGCAGTTTTCTGCAACAGCGGACGATAACATTTCAAATCCCAGAACGTCCACTGTCGATATTGCAGTATGCTTAATGTCGACCCCTTTATAGTGAATAGGAAAATCCTAAAAGATCGATTTTGAAGTCATACTTTTCACGTCACTGATTATGATCAAGGATGAATGATGTTAAAGTGGGACAAACAAATTGAGGTGTGGGATTTCGGTTCCTCACGGCGATTATTTTTAAGATGTCTGTCTCCTGGGACATCGCATCGTGTATTCTGCAAGACTGACCATGATGGAGGCAGGAAACTCCTCTGAAACGTCCGTCAGCATCAACTACACGGTGCAACATCCCAGAAGACAACCACCTTAACATTAAGGTGCGGTGTGTACCATGGGTTGTAATTCTTCTTGCTTCACTCTCTCTTGTAAGAGGCAACTCGATGGAGCAACGTTCTTCTTGAGATGATAGTCTCTCAGCAAGCTTAATTCTCTGCTTTTTACGAAACCTGAAAGTATACTGCAATGTTCACAAGATCCCTCCACTGGTCTTTACCCTGAACCATATCAGTTCAGCCCACAGGTTCAAAACGCATGACCTTAAGATCCATTTTAATATTATCCTATCTTTGCCTAGGCATTCTACAAAATAATTAGAAACGTTTTCATCTCTTCCGTGCTCGCTACTTGATCTGCTCATATCCTCTTCCTTGATTTGACAATTTTAATAACATTCAGTGAAGAATACAAATTATGAAGCTCATCATTGTGTAATTTTCCAAGGCGTTTCTAATTTCAACTCTCTCAGGTATTCTAAGCACCCTGTTTTCAAAGAATAGAGGACCCTTCCCTTATCAAGAGAGACAAAGTTATTTTTGTATATTTTGATATTTACGTTTTTAGACAGCAAACAGGAAAACAACAGATTCTAAGTTACATAGTAGCAAACATTCCCCTAATTTAATCTGCACTTATTTATTCTTACAACAGACACAAATATTGCTGTCGCTAATGTCACTTACGCATTCACAGTGTGAGCTGGCTGTCCGAATCATAATTGGTCTTGAAGGGATTGTGAAACTTCTGCTGTGTGCTTTCATTTCTGTTCTTCCGCGCGCCCGTCCACCCTTCTAACTCTTTATTATCTGCTTCGATTTAGCGCCGAGAACATTCTACTTTCTGCTGGAAGAGTTTCTTTCGATTCTGACGCGACATCTACCTCAGGCGTCACGCAAGCTTCAAGGAGGGATGAACTTTTAGTATAGTTTATATTGCTTGAAGCCTGTTTCCGTAGCAAGAGTGGGGAAAAATATGTAACTAACCACAACATGGAAACAACATGTGAGCTATTTTCAGTAAGACTTTATCACAAATTAAGCAGTTGTGATTTAACGAGAATAACGTTGCAGTAACAAGGATATCCAAATGCACAAGATGAAAATAGACTGAAAATGTTTCTTGTGTACAAAATTAAGGAAATGCGCTAGTCACATTCTGTCGAGAAATGTATGAAAATAAACAGCTTCAGCTTGTGAATATACTCCAGAGATGATTACAGTTTCTCAAAATTCTACTGTTTTAAAACCCACACTAAATTCAAAACTGGATGTAGGGAAGTGTTGGTGGAGAACATATTCACCCCCAGTAGCATATAAGAACGTAATGGTCAAAAAAGTAATATATTTTTCATACAGTAAACTCAAAAACAGTGAAAAGATAAACATTTAAAGCAACTAACAAAGCTGTTATTTTCAAAATCAAACTCTGTCCCCATAATGCCAGTACGTGCACACATAACACATACCAATGCAGCAAACAACTTGACATGTAGCTGAAGTCACAATTCTAGGAACTGACTAACTAGAGGGCTTAGGGAACCCAAAGGTTCATCACAGAATTAACCGAAGCCCTCCACCGGTCCCTGTCCTGGGCCAGCAAAATTCTAGGAAATGGATATGAAATCTACTACTGAAAACACATTTGACTACAGACTCGAATGCACAACTTGAAGTGCTCATGAACCGAAATCAGAGATACGTTATCAGCAGGGTGTGGCTGAGACTTCCATCATGAATGTTAAGAGCCACTCACGAGCCAAGCAGTTTGCCCATTGTCATTAAACCAAGTTATTCAATAAAAAATTATCTGTATGCAGACTTACAAATGCACATGCACAATCACTCACACTATATATCACAGCAAGGCCAATAATTTCTGTCTCAAATACTTTTTCATGTAACAAGATAATTATAAAATGTTCCTTCAGGTCTAACTGGCTGGTGTAGCCTATTTTGTCAACATTTGTCTTCTGGGTTGTTGCGGTCGTCCTGATGACGGAGGCAGTATGACCTCTGAATCGTTGGTTAACTTCGACCAGACTACACGAAGCAACAACCCCTGGGTTGTACCGTGTGCACCTGCAGGTAGACAGCGATGTTTTGGCAAAACACATCATCTCCACCAATCAAAATCTTTGCTGCCGTGACAACGGCCTAAATTGTAAAGTCTCATATACATCTCTCAGATTTAATCAGAGTACGAGGAAGGTTCAAAGTTCCAGAGCACGATAAACGTGCACAGACACAGTAGACCATAAAAGAATTCTGTGCTCTGTAGATATGCAAAGGGTACTTGTAAAATAAATAAGAGTTATTGCAAATTTCAAATTTCCATATCATTATCCACATCCAAAAAATGAAAACATTGTCTTACCAAATTACTGAAAATTAAAAATCTCACACTGACAAGCGTCACACATTAATAAAACTGTGGTTTCGTTAATTTAACCCACTGTTTTCTTTTCTTGATACCTTTTATGACCTCAAGAAGTTTTACTTATTTCAGTTTCCACTACAGCAGATGTCAGATGACCAGAAGACATGGACTGCGGTTTCTGCAGACAGTTTCAAATTTATGTGTTTCTTCACGATGAAGATCACGCTACTATAAACTACGATCCAAGAAGCACACAAAAGACCAACACAATTTGTACCCCAACATCACTCACAATCCTTCAAAAATATAACAAAAGACTAAAAACCAACAAAAATACTGATAAATGTAATATTGTTCGAAACAATGAATGTAAAATTAAAGGACCGCAAATCCTCGTCCCTCACTTTGACGTTTAGCCAGGGCAAGAACAGACAGAAAGTAATTCCTTAACTGTGGATTTACATAAAACATGAGTGAAGCATCAGTTGAGCCTGGGGGTTCTGAAAGTATGGGGCTGCCAGAGAATGAGGACTCAGCTTCAGACTGTGCACCATCAGGAGCAATATCAGGAACCATACCCGAGCTGTGTCGAACAAAATCCACGACGCGAGCGCGAGAAGCGGCTTCCATCTCCACTGCCGTCTGAAATCGAAAACACAGCAGTGTAGGATCAGACGCGTGTTCCATGCCCGAAACCTCTGCCAAAGAAAGAACTCGCCTTGTTACATCTTCCTCTGTGTCCACCAGAAAGAGTGCCCGTGTGGTAAGCACCAAAGCAACAGCTTCATAAGAACCTGAAGGAGTAAGGCCGGTGGCTTCAGTCACGTGTAACAGTGAGTGACTGCCAACTCCAAGTTCTGCTATCAACTTCCAGCTGTACTTGAGCCGTGAATTGGCACCCGAGAACGCGTACTCGGTGACAGATTGCTGCCTCATTTCTGGGAGAGATGTCCACCCTGCCCCATGCAGCAAGCCCTGTCCTGCAAGAGCCACCAATTCTGCAGCTCCACTCAGTGGTTTTGTGATAGCTCCAACCAATCCCAACCCCACTCCCGTTACAAGACCTCTAGTGGAAGCTCCCTCACTCATCACTGATTGCAAGGGGTGATGTGCAATTCCTCCTACAGCTCCCAACAAACTAATGCCCAATCCTGTTAGTCCCTGAAGTAGCCCCTGAGTAACGCCCTGTGGCCGCCGTCTTCTCAGTTCTTCAGTTCTTGCCAGATGTTCCTGATCAAGGGTCAGTCTGTCTAGATTTCGGGCCACGCTGGCCGCTAGTTTAGTTACTGAGCTCAGGGTTCCTGCTGTCACATGTTTCATTAGAGAAGCCGAACCATGGGTAACACCAACTAGAAATCCCCATGGTCCCTCAAAGATCCCATGATACGGAAGACTTACAAAATCTCGTAATCCAGTTCCTAACGTTCTAGCAAACCCACCAGGACTGCCCAACAATTCCAGTGAACCTACCATCCAACCAGCTCCAAATATGGCTCCTGATAAATAATGCATCGTTAAAGTATGTCCCAACTGATACGAAGTTGTGATCAAAGTTGATCGTTCAAAGGCAGAGAACTGCAAGGGTGAATGATCCAACGCGATGTACAACTTCACCGAAGTACGAACACTAAGAAGCAAGGACAGAGGCTGAATTGTCAGCGTGCGGAGTCGAAGAGGAAAGGCCACCTGTCTCGAGTCCCAACAAGTGATCTTAGGTATGGGAACCAACGATGCACTTGGTGGAAGACTGGAACCACTGTCTGATGGTGGTGACAGAATTAACGTAGTAGGCAGAAGGCACGTCAAATACTCAGTCAACTTTGTTATGAGGGTATCTTCAATATATGCACAAAGTGGTCCAAATGATACTTTCAATTGTTTCATGACACTACAACTACCCTCTCCATTATTTAACATCTCAAGGGAAGCATTGAACACGATAAGGGAGTCTGATGAAAACTGTTCCATCAGACATGATGCAGGTACAGACAGGGAGAATCCACAGCCCAAATTACGTTTTGGAACTTGGCCAATAAGAATAACTGGGAAGTCAAAACCACCACGCTGGAACATCTGATTGTCTAACTGTAAATCTCCAATAGTAACACAAACATTCAACTCTTCAGAGTCTTCTCGTACGAACTGAGGTTTCACAGAAATACAAACATTATCAAGACTAAGAAGAACAATTTCAGTTCTCTCAGATCTCGGCTTCGGAATGTCTTGAGTGAGGGTGACGTGAATCCCTCTCAGGAAAAAGGTAGCGTGGAAATGTTTTGTAATGTTTGGTGCCAGAAGTTCTTCCACAACAATGTTACGGTGGTCAGCAACAGTCGGCAGGATGGACGTCGATGAGGCTGTGGACTCGTGAGTTTGTAATTTAGTCACTGTATGACCCAGGGGAAAGTAACCCTTGTTATCACCTGCACTAATTAAGCTTGTGTCACTCATTTTATGTCCAAGTTCCATCTGTGAAGAATCTGACGCAGACAGATACTGTGAAGCACATGAAGTTCTTGACTGGGGAAGTGAGGCATGATGGAATAACATCTCCACAACGGCAGGTTCTGTGTCTTCTTGATGACGCATCAGTCTGCTTCGAATATCACGAGCAGATATCTCAACATGACTCACAGTTTCCACTGTTACGTGCGTTGTATGACAAACAACCTCAATCCGGATCTTCACATCACCGTGACCAGGCAGTCGTACAAACTGCTCTTGAGTCTCCGTGATACTGACTCCTCTGGACCAAAGTAAAGTACCCTCTCTTTGAGGGAATGAATCAGACAATGCCAGAACCAAAGGAGGCCAGTTTCCAGGAGAGACAATGTCTGGAAATCTTTCTGAGGCAGCCGGAAGGCTATAATGTGCACTACTATGAGCTGCTACGCTGCACCACCAATCAAAATTGGAAGTCTCTTCAACGGCTTTGCCATCGTTGTCTGGAGTTCCCTGAGCACACAGAATCTTGAAGCTGCATGTGTTATGCAGCGTGATCTGAGGATGTATTTCTGGATACACTGACAAGAAAACCTGGCCCAAATATTCTTGAACTGTCAGAACGTAGGCACAATTACTCACACCGTCACTATCCATTGGAATAGGAATGCTAAAACTGTGACGAACTATTCCATCATTGACCCAAAGCGGACAACTCCAGCCTGCACCACTGTTCAGCATTATGTATGGAACGAGCTCCCCTTCGCCCTCTTCTTTCCCCAGCAGAGCCCACTGAGCAATGGGCCTGCCCATATTGCTCTTATCCTCTGTGTCTGGAAGAACTATATGCACACATCTCTGCTCCTCTTGTGTTAGAAAATATGAATGCCTTTCAGACTCCCGAACTACCAATGCTGATACCTAGATAAAAAATTACACTGAATTACTGTTAACTTTCAAGTTATAAACATGAATTACAACACATCACACACATACATAAATTCAAGATTATAGTTTAGTGCATGTTTAGAAGTTATGTTATGTAAGACGTTTAGAAGCTTGTTGAAGTGTTGCTTAAGGGCAAAATTGATCCTGTATTACCACAGTGTTTACAGTACCTCAATTTAAATTATTACCAATTCTACAATTTTCTTTCTTATTTAAAAAATATGCTTGCAGAATCTGATAAACAACATAAAATAAGCAAACAAACAAACTATTAATACTATAAAAAGACACTAGTGCCATACGCGTTTCAACCACAAGAGATCATCATCAGTGGCAACAGGGAAATTAATTAATTTAATCAAAATGGTTTAGAAAACAAATCATGAAGTAGAGTATTTTACAAAAGCTTATCAAGCAACACTACACTGGATGCTGGTATTCACAGGAGTTGAACTATGAACTTAATATTGATCCAATGGTCCGGTGGCCGTAGCTGGTCTGCAGCGAGCCGTGGTTGCGTCGTCCAGCCAAATGCAGAGTTCAACTCCTGTGAATACCAACTTATCAAGCAACACTACACTGGATGCTGGTATTCACAGGAGTTGAACTATGAACTTAATATTGATCCAATGGTCCGGTGGCCGTAGCTGGTCTGCAGCGAGCCGTGGTTGCGTCGTCCAGCCAAATGCAGAGTTCAACTCCTGTGAATACCAACATCCAGTGTAGCGTTGCTTGATATGCTTTTCTAAAATACTCTACTGCATTATTTGTTTTCTAAACTATTTTTAAACCATTTTGATTAAATTAATTAATTTCCCTGTTGCCACTGATGATGACCTCTTGAGGTTGAAACGCGTATGGCACTAGTGTCTTTTTATAGTGTTAAAAGTTTGTTTGTTTGCTTATTTTATATTCTAATACACTACACAGTATGCAAAGTTTTATGATAAACAACAGTTCCATTAAGAATATTAATGAAGAAAGAAGAAGAAAATATTAAAATGAACCTTAATGAATATATGAAAATGATATATACTGGATCAATTGGGGCAACAGAGTGTAATCAGGATCTACATTTTGTATTTGTGTTGGCAAATCTTGTGGTTCCGCACATCTTACTAGTGGTTTTTATAGTAACTGTATATATAAGAAGTCACACAGTACACACTGCACGCATGCATGGATCTAAATTATTTTTAATTACAAATGCCAAAGTCTGCACTTCTCTTGCGGTATAAAATGCCTCAGATGGATATCACTAAACGATACCTGTAAGTTGAGAGATGTTCGGTTACAGATAATGTACTTGGCTCGCACAGTAATCACTCTCATTTCCTCCACAATCTTTGAAGCAATACTCAGGTAACCTAGAGTTTTTCCATACTGCACTACTGTCTGCACATTTCCAGAATTTGGTAAGAGGCCTGAGATACGAGGCATATAGAAGCTATTTCCCCAGTCAGGGCGAGCTAACTGGAGAGGTGGTGATGCGTGGACTATGTCACCAACATCCATACCCAGGCTGAATGTATGTTCCAGTTTTGGAGGTGTGACAACACCTTGATGTGGCACCCTGAGGAAAACGATAATCAGTATTTACTATCTATTAGTGGATGTATCATTCTTATTTGTGAATAATATATTTATAAACCAAAATTTCTTTCAATCAACAAAACAACAGCAATTGGGTCACCAATGTCAGGCATAAAATCCAAAATTTTTCTGCAAGAATCTGAACATTAATCAAACACAAACTAGACAATAAAACAATAGCACAGCCTAGACTGTGTGTTTTTTTTTGTGCTTTTTTTTGTGTGTTTCTGTTTCTTGTGCGCATTCATGCACAAACACTTGTGTGGGTTTAGTGGCATGTCAACTTCTAAGGCTGTTTAATCCTGCATAAAATTAAATTACAAAGTTCATAACTTGACGTCTGATAAAATTAGAACCCACAAGCCAGATTGTAAAAGGTCTGACAGTAAGATTGAGAATAAAACTTAAAACACGATATGCCAGGCTGTAAAAGGGCTCATGACTGACATTAACAATGCATACAAAGTTTGCACGACAAACAATGTACAACATTACAAAATATATTTTAACTAAAAATAATAAGAAAATATTAAAGTTTTACTGAAATATTTGATTAAATACCTGCAGACAGTACGTTCTTCTACTATAAGGACAATAGGATAACCAACCACATTGACCAACAATGCCCATGGCTGTAATTCCACAAGCAATGTACTACAGAACGGCCCCTGCGGTACATATTTCACCTGAAAAAACACATAACTACAGGTTATTCAATTACTTACTTCCACGGCTAATTAAATTACAATACACAAGGTTTTAAATCTATATGTAATGATGACAGGATTATAACAAACCCAAATTCTATGCTGATACTCTTTTTAAGGCATATTCCTAAAAGCTACTCCTTATAAAATGGTAGATCTTCATTAATTTTCTTGTGTTACGAATCACTGCCATCATCCTAGAAAATTTCTCTAGCACTGACAATTTTCTCTTGTACTCAGTCAATCTTACAGGTCCACATGGGGCAATATAAAATGCACTGCAAACAAAATTTATATAACCCTGGTTTATAAAAATATACCTTACCCAGACATGAAGGTCATGCCAACACAGACATAACGAATACTCACTTGCACATCTGTCTGTGGTTGTTCTGCTGATATCCATGACACATTTGCATATTCCTCCCCTACAAAGGGCCAGACTGGAGTCTTGACTTCACTTAGGGATGCCACGATGGCATTTATATCAACATCTTTATCATCTATTTTTAAAAACTTGCGCTGATCTATCACTGTGTATGATAACGGAACATACGGATTAGAAGGTGTTATACCATTTTCTAGTTGGAATGTTAATTTGTGTGAATGATCCACTGTGCCTGGACAGTAGAGCTGCTGTTGTTCTCCGCGACCATGAACTGTTGCCTGCAAGAGTGAAACAGATAACAGCAAGTTAGTTAATTTCCATTTGTGAAAAAAAAAGGGAAGATACAAATTTAGCCACATGTATTACGCTCTTGTTGTTCAGACATAATTTGATATCTCACAGCACACCATATTGTTAATAACTGAAATGTTCATGCATAAACTATGTTCATGATATTATTCCACATGCTTCATCCTGCTTTTCATATATTTATTTTCTTTTTTTGCGATATTCATCACAGTTAGAAAAATTCAACAAATTAACAACATTTTCAGAATGAGTAATAGATGACAAGGGAGAGCGAAAAGGCATGTAAGCATGCAAAAATGGAAGAAATAAAGTAAGACTAACAGAAAGCAATATTTTGTTAACATTCAAAATTGGAAAGGGCAAACACACTGTACAAAGTAACTAAAAACATTTACATATGAAACAATACCTGGAGATGAACCCTGAGGCCAGGTGTGTCAATTAGTACTTTTGCTGGAACAGGCAGATATGAGCGGATCATGTAAAGTGGGCACAGCATGGCAAGGATCTTCACACCTTGTCCAATATGCTGGCATAGCACACGGCACCATACACTCAAAAACTGACCCCTGTTATGAAACAAACATCACTCATCACATCTGTGTACCATCCGGAATGACAATAATGTCCTCTTTGCACTACATACAAGACAGCAAATTTTTTAAGAATTTTCTTTGAGTGTAAGAATAATTAAACTGTAAATAAACCCTCAGGACCAACACATTGAGTTATTACTGGAGAAAATATTAAATCATATTTTATGTTACTAAACTCATCCATCAATATATACTAATTATTTTACCTGATATTATTAAAGCCTACAATAAATTCAGGGACTGGAATGTTTTGATTTTGTTACATGGGAATTCTTTTTCAAGTACGATGGCTTCAGTCTTTATTTATTATATATTCACGTTGAGAATATAGGAATAATGGAGTTTATCTTCCTGAACTCAGGATTTTATCTGTAGGTTATAAATATACGTTTAACTTCATTTATAAGACTTAAAATTGTCAGAAAACCACTTTATTAGGATGTTCAAACACTACCAATATGAGAATATTTTTACTTTACCTGTCATGGAGAGGGACCTTAACAAGCCAGGGCTGCCCAGATCTGCAGTTCTCTCGCACGGGAATGTCTCCAGACCAAACACTGTCCAGCCCATGGAATCTGATTCTCAATGTCATCTTGCAGTTTGCATCAATGAGCACTGATGGAGGAGTGCTCTTGCCTACAGCAATAAAGTTCTGTTCTTCATCTTGAGGCCCAGAAGCCTCATCTACCATGGGCAAAATACGGCACTCTAAGTGCTCTGCTAGAAGATTTGTGACAACCAACTGGCCTGACAGAGTAACCTGTATAGTATAAAAAAACATCAAGAAACTGTCTTCCTACTTTGAACATAAATAAAGCATACTAAAAACCATTAAAATGGAGGAGAAAGTTATAAAACAACACAAATAAATCAAGGTATCAGGTAAGAGTAGTCTCTACTATCTTTGTAGTTTAAATGCGTCATGTTTGTGCTTAATTCAGTAATATATTTATTTATTTCCGTCAATACATAAACTTAGTTGTTAAAAAGATGATGCGGTTGCATTGAAACATGTTGTGAAATAAAAATAAGGAGCGCTAAAATTGTAACATCGTAATAGCGATGATAAGCGCCAAATTTTAAAGTTTAGCTTTAATAACACCAATTTTAACAACTAAGTTTGTGTATTGACGGAAATAAATAAATATATTACTCTACTATCTGTTCTTTATAAAACACACATTTACACTCTAAATGCTACAAGATAATGACAGAAAAAAATACATACAAGTTTCTGTACAAATGGAACATAACTAACAGAGCCAAGGTGAAGTTACAACAGGACCAGAAAACTGGTATTATATTTTGAAACTGCTTACAAAGAAACAAACTTTATGAAGATGACCCAGGAACATACCATGCACATGATGACTAGACTAAACTAAGAGAGAGATTAAGAGAGGAGAAAATTGGACCAGAGGAGGGTAGACAACATGCATGAATGGAAAGATAAAGGCAGTTGAAGACTCCTACACAAAAGCTGACCCATAAGTATGGAAATTACTTATCAAAGAAGACAAAGAATATGTGCTTACATCGTTACTAGCACACCACAGTGGTACTAACTGACCATGCATAAAGTAGAATACAGCATATAAAGCATTGTGCAGGTTTCTATTAACCAGAAATATTATTTGACAGTATGACACCATATGGGGTCCGCAGTGGCCGCGCGGTCTCAGGCGTGGGCCTTGTGCCGCTTGGTCGCTGGGATCGTGGGTATGAATCCCACTCAAGCCATGGATGTTTGCGTTTTTCGGTGTTGTGCTGTCCTGTGTACAGGTAGAGGCCTTGCGACGGGCCGATCCCTCGTCCAATGAGTCCTACCGAATGTCTATAGATCGAGCCAACAAAAAAAGTTGGGACCCGCAGTGCTCAGGCACTTGAAAAACGGGTCGTTCCAAGTATCCAAGTATGACACCATATAAAAATAATTAATATGTTAAATGGTTGGCAGGTTCATTTAATGGTAGCTAATTTCATTCCAATCGCCTTCTTGTGTCAAAACAATATATAGTTGACGAGTTCTTGTCTATGTTAAACAGGAGAAGGCTGAAAATAAAGCAGATCATCTCTCCAAGGTGCCTCTTGGACAAAGACTAAATTAAACAAAAATAAACTCAGAATGTATCCTCATTACTGATGCACATACCTGTTTCTGAGTGGCTGACAGTGATGAAACCTTGACAACAATGCTAATATCTTTCATACCACAGTCTGCTAAACCACAGAGCTGCAAACCATCGACATCAATGCAGAAAGGTTGAGACCACACCCATGCTCCTTTCTCTACGCCTACTCGGAGCACCTGTTTCACCTTGTGGGTTCGCCAAGAGTAAAAATGGCACTGACAGCTACCCAGAAGTATGTCTTCATCTGTCAGTGCCTGTCCAAACCTTAATGGATGTATCATGTCATTGCAGATAATGTAACGACTTACAATGACCTGAAAATAAATACACACTTTTTGAAATATAACATATGCAAATACAAAAATGTGTTCAGTTCAGTTCAGAGTTTAAATTTCATGTCTGTTAATTCTTCTTACAATACTGTCGCAAATTAATACATTGTTTTGTGATTACTTCCATGTACTTCTGCATCAGAATGATTTGTTGTATGCAGTGCATTACTTCGCAAAAAAAAAAGGAAAGAAAGAAAAAAGCTCCTTGAAAATTGTTACCACACATGAAATTATTTACATAAAATTAATTCTCCATTAATTTAGAGGCAATAATTGGAGATACAATGACGTACTACATACATTTAGCTATAATTACTAATAAAGTAATATAAAGATATGTTACATACACGTATATAATTTACTTATTATAATAAATTGTAATTACAATGACAGGAAACTTAGAAGCCATGATGGAAGGAAAGAAATTTTGATATAAACCCAACAAAAATGGTTAATACTCTGAGTACAGGACGCAACAAACAACACAGTCCAATGTGGGCAAGTGGCTGTGAAAGTGGTAGGAGGGATACCTTAACACGTTTTCATTGATGTGTGGTTTCATTGTAGTAGAAATTAGTAAGTATATTACAAAAGACAGGCATTAATTTTTCAAATGCAGTAATGCAAAAATATGTTAACTGAATGTGTATGAAATGATAATGTACACAGGTTAGTAACACAGTACATCTTTTATTGAAATGTAATGCAGAGAATAAACACATTTCAATTTGTTTAAAGTCAACTTACTGTCAATCATCATTTCTTTATGTTAAGGAGGATAACAAAAACTTGCATGTGGTCACACATAAATGGAGTTTCAGTATCCACTTATTGGATGAGAGATGTAATCTGAAGAGAGATTTAAGATAATGGGTTAACTACACATTATTTGTGTTGCTTTAGTTCAAAACTAACCATCTCAAAAACTTCAGACATCATATACAGCATGAAGAACTTCTCCAAAATCTATCACTCACATTCCTTCAGAAGGCACCAGAAAAATATGCACGCACAAACCAACAAAAGAGCTAAAAGTGTTTTCATGAAACCAATCACTGGGAAGTTTTACTGAAACTTGCTAGTAAACTACATGTTCATCAAAACTGGACAACAATAACTGGCACTGCTCACAAAGAATCACATATTTTTGTAGTCCAAAGTTCTACCCACCTGGGGAATCAGCAGTCAGGCCATTCACAGAAGTCAATGGACAAATTCTAACAACTGAACCAAAACGGTAATGTTATGAATGTACGTCCTAACTTATTTTAAATGTATGATAAGCACGAAATATCTAATCAAGTTTATCTCTTACACCACAAACTACACTGAGATCAAAAATAATTTCATCCAAACGTGAGAAATTTAAAATATATTCTGCATTATTTTGATAGAAGTAAAATATTTAGATACAATTATGGCATCTCTTCAAGAGAACAGAGTACTGATAGAGGTATCTGGAACTAGGGCAGATTAAAAAACAACAGACTGAAGAAATTTATATAATGAGGAGCTTCATAACTGTTACTGTTCTGCTAATATTATGGAAATTAAATCAAAATGGATGAGATAACACAATTTTACTTGGAAAATCTCAAGGGATAAGATCTTTGGGACAATAATATTAAAATGGATCTTACATAAAATGGTTATAAAAGTGCTGAATTCAAATGGTTTAGAGGGTATAACAGTGGACTTCAAGAACAAAATGACAAACATTTATGTTCCATAATAGCAAAACGTTTCCTGGTCAGTTGACTCACTATTTACTTTTCAAGGAACACATTGTGCCTAATATTATGATGATAAAATATGAGGCACTCAGAATGGCAGTCAACTTTGAGGCTCTTTTACTAAAAAAATTATTTTGTCAAGTTTGCCCATTGTTCAAGTAAAAACAAGCTATGCTATTCACTGTATAACTGTATACAACACATTAAACATTCATGAAAGCAGATCTAAAACTTCTTGACGATGGTGAAGAGTCAATTGAATAAAAATTTTCTTGGATATTATCCATCGTCTAGTAAATATAAAACGTAAAACGACGGAGATAGGGATTAGCTCTATCTAGTGGGCCCAACTGTGTAGGAACCTGAAGACGGACATTGAGTCCCATCTCCGAAACGTCGTTTTACGTTTTATATTTACTAGACGATGGATAATATCCAAACATTTTATTCAATTGACTCTTCACCATCGTCAAGAAGTTTTAGATTTGATAGAAATAGTCTTGTATGTACCACGTTCTTCAGTAACTGCGTTATTTACAAAGAGTGTGTTTGTGGAGTTCTAATGATTGTTAGAATAGACAGATCTTACTTTCCTTAATAGCATTAACCATTTGATCTCTGTCATTGGGACGCTGTGTGCTTTCGTATTTGTTCTGTCACCTGGCGTTCTTCGCAGCTTATAAATCAAAGTGTAAGCCTGATGTCATCAAACAACGAATTTGAAAAGTTAACAGAAAAGTGAAATTGATGGACTTCGTAATGTTGGTAATCCGCGTGTAGAATATGAATATTGTGGAAATAAGTACGTAATCGACGAGGTAGAACATTATGGGGGTTTAAACTTGAATTAAGGTTCAGATTAATGTGTTGAGAGATGAAGGAGCTGTAAGTACTTTGCGTCGAAACTTGGAGCCACAGGGTCAAATGAGTCGCTAGGGAGGTGTGAAATAGGTCGGCCAACTTGAGCGGTGAAAATGAATCGCATTTTCTCTTCCTTCCTTCCGGGCGTCTTCCATTGGAGCCTCGCGGTGCTCGTCGTTTCACGACTGAATGCTCCATATCACGGAGACATGCAGGGTTGTCCAACGAAGTCTCGATGGTTCGGGCTGGTGGAGAGAAACTCCAGAATGCAAATTATGAACAAGAACGATGCTGTTTGTGTGTCTGCCTATATTTCCTCTTTTGAACCAATTTACAATACCAGATTATTGCAACATTCGTTTCGCAAATATTTAAACCCTGAATATGAAAAAAAAAAATGGGTCCGCAGTGGCCGCGCGGTCTCAGGCGTGGGCCTTGTGCCGCTTGGTCGCTGGGATCGTGGGTATGAATCCCACTCAAGCCATGGATGTTTGCGTTTTTCGGTGTTGTGCTGTCCTGTGTACAGGTAGAGGCCTTGCGACGGGCCGATCCCTCGTCCAATGAGTCCTACCGAATGTCTATAGATCGAGCCAACAAAAAAAGTTGGGACCCGCAGTGCTCAGGCACTTGAAAAACGGGTCGTTCCAAGTATCCAAGTATGACACCATATAAAAATAATTAATATGTTAAATGGTTGGCAGGTTCATTTAATGGTAGCTAATTTCATTCCAATCGCCTTCTTGTGTCAAAACAATATATAGTTGACGAGTTCTTGTCTATGTTAAACAGGAGAAGGCTGAAAATAAAGCAGATCATCTCTCCAAGGTGCCTCTTGGACAAAGACTAAATTAAACAAAAATAAACTCAGAATGTATCCTCATTACTGATGCACATACCTGTTTCTGAGTGGCTGACAGTGATGAAACCTTGACAACAATGCTAATATCTTTCATACCACAGTCTGCTAAACCACAGAGCTGCAAACCATCGACATCAATGCAGAAAGGTTGAGACCACACCCATGCTCCTTTCTCTACGCCTACTCGGAGCACCTGTTTCACCTTGTGGGTTCGCCAAGAGTAAAAATGGCACTGACAGCTACCCAGAAGTATGTCTTCATCTGTCAGTGCCTGTCCAAACCTTAATGGATGTATCATGTCATTGCAGATAATGTAACGACTTACAATGACCTGAAAATAAATACACACTTTTTGAAATATAACATATGCAAATACAAAAATGTGTTCAGTTCAGTTCAGAGTTTAAATTTCATGTCTGTTAATTCTTCTTACAATACTGTCGCAAATTAATACATTGTTTTGTGATTACTTCCATGTACTTCTGCATCAGAATGATTTGTTGTATGCAGTGCATTACTTCGCAAAAAAAAAAGGAAAGAAAGAAAAAAGCTCCTTGAAAATTGTTACCACACATGAAATTATTTACATAAAATTAATTCTCCATTAATTTAGAGGCAATAATTGGAGATACAATGACGTACTACATACATTTAGCTATAATTACTAATAAAGTAATATAAAGATATGTTACATACACGTATATAATTTACTTATTATAATAAATTGTAATTACAATGACAGGAAACTTAGAAGCCATGATGGAAGGAAAGAAATTTTGATATAAACCCAACAAAAATGGTTAATACTCTGAGTACAGGACGCAACAAACAACACAGTCCAATGTGGGCAAGTGGCTGTGAAAGTGGTAGGAGGGATACCTTAACACGTTTTCATTGATGTGTGGTTTCATTGTAGTAGAAATTAGTAAGTATATTACAAAAGACAGGCATTAATTTTTCAAATGCAGTAATGCAAAAATATGTTAACTGAATGTGTATGAAATGATAATGTACACAGGTTAGTAACACAGTACATCTTTTATTGAAATGTAATGCAGAGAATAAACACATTTCAATTTGTTTAAAGTCAACTTACTGTCAATCATCATTTCTTTATGTTAAGGAGGATAACAAAAACTTGCATGTGGTCACACATAAATGGAGTTTCAGTATCCACTTATTGGATGAGAGATGTAATCTGAAGAGAGATTTAAGATAATGGGTTAACTACACATTATTTGTGTTGCTTTAGTTCAAAACTAACCATCTCAAAAACTTCAGACATCATATACAGCATGAAGAACTTCTCCAAAATCTATCACTCACATTCCTTCAGAAGGCACCAGAAAAATATGCACGCACAAACCAACAAAAGAGCTAAAAGTGTTTTCATGAAACCAATCACTGGGAAGTTTTACTGAAACTTGCTAGTAAACTACATGTTCATCAAAACTGGACAACAATAACTGGCACTGCTCACAAAGAATCACATATTTTTGTAGTCCAAAGTTCTACCCACCTGGGGAATCAGCAGTCAGGCCATTCACAGAAGTCAATGGACAAATTCTAACAACTGAACCAAAACGGTAATGTTATGAATGTACGTCCTAACTTATTTTAAATGTATGATAAGCACGAAATATCTAATCAAGTTTATCTCTTACACCACAAACTACACTGAGATCAAAAATAATTTCATCCAAACGTGAGAAATTTAAAATATATTCTGCATTATTTTGATAGAAGTAAAATATTTAGATACAATTATGGCATCTCTTCAAGAGAACAGAGTACTGATAGAGGTATCTGGAACTAGGGCAGATTAAAAAACAACAGACTGAAGAAATTTATATAATGAGGAGCTTCATAACTGTTACTGTTCTGCTAATATTATGGAAATTAAATCAAAATGGATGAGATAACACAATTTTACTTGGAAAATCTCAAGGGATAAGATCTTTGGGACAATAATATTAAAATGGATCTTACATAAAATGGTTATAAAAGTGCTGAATTCAAATGGTTTAGAGGGTATAACAGTGGACTTCAAGAACAAAATGACAAACATTTATGTTCCATAATAGCAAAACGTTTCCTGGTCAGTTGACTCACTATTTACTTTTCAAGGAACACATTGTGCCTAATATTATGATGATAAAATATGAGGCACTCAGAATGGCAGTCAACTTTGAGGCTCTTTTACTAAAAAAATTATTTTGTCAAGTTTGCCCATTGTTCAAGTAAAAACAAGCTATGCTATTCACTGTATAACTGTATACAACACATTAAACATTCATGAAAGCAGATCTAAAACTTCTTGACGATGGTGAAGAGTCAATTGAATAAAAATTTTCTTGGATATTATCCATCGTCTAGTAAATATAAAACGTAAAACGACGTTTCGGAGATGGGACTCTATCTCCGTCTTGAGGTTCCTACACAGTTGGGCCCCCTAGATAGAGCTAATCCCTATCTCCGTCGTTTTACGTTTTATATTTACTAGACGATGGATAATATCCAAGAAAATTTTTATTCAATTCATGAAAGCATTTACAATAATTCTCTTCTGGCTTAAAGATTAAAAAATGTTCCCTCGCACAATATGATTCCTGGCCTTAGCACTTGAAATCATTTGTGACTTATTCCAATCTCCTAGTGACATTTGTTGGAGAGTTTCCTTACTGTTGCTTGGATAAACTGTAACATACAAGTAGTTTTCCATGAACATATCAAATAACTTTACAGAATTTTTTAGGTAGTAATCTCCTGGGTTGTTGCACTGTGTAGTCTTCGGGCTGTGTAATACTATTTCAAGAAAACATGTCTCCATTTTCAGGGTTGAAATGACAAAGCACAACCATTCAGAAGATCACCATCTAAAATACTTTGTTTTCCAACAAACGAAGGGATACGCCCTGGAGCTATAACCTGACTGAATAGGGCCAGAAATAGGCTAATTCCTCATATTTACTGAAGCAATACATCTCCTTAAGAATGATCACATGACAAATTAATTTACCTGGTACTCTTCACTGGGTGTTGGTGTGTCCCCTTCCCGTTCACAATTACGAAAAGCCTGGGCCCAGAGTTGTGCTGAAACTGCCAAAGTGTGTCCAATTGCAGGCCCAAATCTCACTCCTATAGGTTTTGTAACACAACTAACAGCAGTTGTATCACCCAGTGTCAGCTGTACTTTAGCCTGAAAGGGCTCAATGGCATATTGCTGTGTAAGATACGCATAATCGATGATATCACAGCGCACACGGCTGTTCATTTCAACCATGCTGACATTCCCACTTGACCACATGCATACGTACAGACACGTGCTGTCCAGTGCAATGGACATAAAGCACTGTGACTCAGGAGTCATCTGATCTACAGAGAAATTCTTGAGTGGGAGAGGTAATGGCTTTCCTGCATTACTGGAGATCACGTGGTTATACAAAGAAACCTGCAAGTGATACACATTATTCTAATGCTTTTGTTTTACAGAAATCACACACACAGAAGAATCAGAGCAATTACAGTACATGCAGTCTTCCTTTTATATTGGAGATGTATTCCCAAAAACAGTGATATACTATATTTAAACAACACAAATGTAAGTCAATCAATTCTCAGCAGCACTAATTTCTTCAAATTATGTTATTTAACATTATTCCATTATTAATAAAGTAACAATAGAAGATGCCAACTGGAATGACATGAATAGGACACTACAAGTAGATCCTACTGGCAGTTGCACAAAAACAATGATTAAAGCCAAACATATGAAGATACACTTGGAAATTCATCATCTTTATATCAAACAGGCAAGGTTTTCGAAGCATATTTTTTAATGCCTTTACATATCAGTATTTAAGTATGGTGGTGGTAAGTTTTGTTATTGAAAATCATTTGTCAAATAAAGTTAGTAGACTGAGATTTTCATATTTTTACAGAGGTCTGTAAGGGAGACCTATTTTATTGCATATTCATTATTTAACATTTTTTAATGTGAAAAACCTCATCAAATCAATTCATGTGTAAAAATTACACAGGAAAATAAATAGATCAGGAAAAGCTAACAGGCAATTATGAATATTTATAAAACAGATTTACAAACAAACTTTATGCTATAACAATGTGAAGTTCATCATTATTAATTTCACAAGTACCTGCAACGAAGAGATGTTCATTGCTGCTTGGAGACATGGCACTTGACGGGAAGCAAAGAATGAATCAACTCTCATACAGGCAGCCAAAGCACGTGGAGAAACCAAAACATCTCTTGAATCATGCAATTCATCATCTTCCTCTGACTGCAGTGTGAGCTGGACTCGCCATGTACAGGCAACAACCTGACAACAGATTGACTACTACATGAGAAAAGATGTCCTCAGATAAGTTATTTTGTATGTACCACAACTAATTGCTTTTATGTAGCACTTGTAATTATTTGTTGTTCCTCTGTGTCATAGTACGAATTGATCAGATTACAAAGTATCAAATAATATGGCAAGATAATTGTTAATAACATGAATGTTGCATTCACTGCACTTGACGACCCACCACCTTACTCAGAACTGTTACTCAGTTCTGAGTAAGAAAAAACAAATGCCACACAAAGATTGGTACCCTATTTGCACCTTAATAATTATATTTATTACAGTTTTTTCTTTCTTTTAATGCATGCTATATTTACACAAATATATATTAAAACTGTGCAGTTGTATATTATTCAATTATATGTTTCAAAATTTCCATATGAACTGATTAATAAAAAGAGGAATTGGGGTATGGATACTGAAATATGTAAAAAGCGATATTTAAAACAGAATACATAATTGTTATTTGTCTACAAAGCATACACAGTCCAATGAGCAAAAAGTAATTATCAGTATTATCAGTCACATTAATACTGTATTAAGCTATTTATGCTCAACTGTTAAGGCTAGAAGCATAACTAATTTAAAGGTCCCGTGTTAAAATCTGATTGTAGACAAACAATTTTATTTGCAAAAACACATATTTTAGAAGCATCATTATTTCACAAAGCATTCAAGTTGTTTGTACAAAATACAGTACATTAGCCCTTCAAGACCTAGCATCTTTAATACAATGTTCAGAATCCACGAGCTTCAACCATAGATTTCATTCATATCCACATGGACTCAATTAAGAGATTAAATATAAGACTAATGAAACAACTTCAACTTAATTTTCCTTCATTATGGTTTTCATTTGTTAGTTCTGAATTCTTATTTGAGACAGGTATCAGCATGGTTGATTTATGCAATGGAAATTAAAAGGTACTTTGATCATCACCAAGAATAATTTTGTTTTCTTTGCATGTGAATGTGAAGCGCCAAGTTAAATACCACTCAGAACGGAATCAAATCAACCTAAATACTTAAACTCAGCTCCAGTTTTGCGGTGTAGAAATGCACTTCCTACCAGTTTCTGGCCAAAACATTATGTGCTGACACTCCATTTTTAATACAAAATTATATTTTCCACTTTTGCCACTGATGCATATGCACAGAGGATCATGTGTAATGGCATCACAATTATTCCATCTCAAAGAATTCGAGCATCTGCAATGCTGGTATTGCCGACTGTTGGATCATAAAAAATGTGAACTATAAGTTGTCACCTATGGCTCAATATCAATACCAGATTTCATGAAAAGTCTCACAGCCGTTCTCGAGTTATTAAATTTATACAGATGGTAATCACAGGCAAAGAGCTTAAGTTTTGTTAAAATACCATCACTATAACGTCAGCTTCATTTCACTTCACAAATCCGAGCATCCGCCACTATCAAATTACAGAGTGTAAGAAGTTAGGAAATATGAGGGTGGAGCACTGATGTGTAGCATAATGTCCACACCAAATTTGATTACTGTCGATCTAGCCAATCCCTAACTATGAAATAGGTACAGACAGACATCACATGTGAAGAAATCATGTTAAGTAAGTGATAAGTATGTACAGAGGCCAATGGATAGTGGCATCACATCAAATCACTTCATAACTTCAAGTAACTGCCTCATTGTTGTCACAGAGTGCCAAAATCAAAAACATGGCATAACGTTCGCACCAAATTTCATTAATTTCCATCCAGCCATTCTCTAATTATGAAATTCAGACAAATGAATATCATGCTGAAGAGGAGAGGTTTGTTTGGGTAGGCAGGCTAAACATCTGCTAGCATTTTTTTGTAAATTTACCTTATGTGGGGAAGTAGGTAGCTCCAGGCGATACATCTCTGATTCTGACAGTTGAAACTGCGCATATGGCAAATAGCAGGCGCGACAGTCACTCCAATATTGCAGTGAACACAATACCTGGCCTTTTGGTTCTTGACCAAGATGATCTGTTGCTACCTGTAATGAACAGATACAATGGAAATGGAGGGAAGGTGGTGGAGTTACAAAAATTAACATATTCATATTCAACAAGATGAACAATGTAAATGAGACAATTTCCAATTATCATTTGAAGTTGGTTGATTCTGAAGACCTGAAAGACTTGAGTGTTAGTGGCATCAAATGTCAGAAGTATGCAAGACTGACATCATGTAATACAGAATGTAAACTTTCTCAAAACAAATGACTTCCATGATAATCAACAAAGATTTATGATGCACATCTTAAATGGTTCATTGCAACAGTGGTTCACTTTCTGTTTTATATATGATTTTTGGTGAGTACTCTGTGTAAGCATGGGTACTTTAAAAAATCCTACTCTCTACAGCATATTTTTTACTTTTAAAGCACATAAAAATCCAAGATTTTGAACATCTAAAAATCCATTCATTACTTGTGAGAATATTTTCTGTTCAACCACTAAAGGTCAGAAAGAGCAGACCAAACTGAATAAATTAATAACTTCATTTCATTTATGAGCACATAGCTCCTATACTTGTGCATCAGTTTAAAAGACACAGTTTAACTGAAATTTACTTTTATGAGACAATCTTTTGTGATTTAGAAAATAAATATCATGAAGATGGAGACAGTATGTTTCTCTGAAACACTGGTGCCTACTTACAAGTCTGCACAGTGTTACAACCCAGAAGACCAACAGCAACATCTTTGGTGCCATAAGAACCTCAAACATCACAAATCTATGTAGACCTATAATAATTCTCAAGGGTCTGTCTGTTTTGCAATATGAAGGCACTTTTAAGACGTTAAACACAAATGTAAATTACTGTTAGTTACTACATCAATCAAATCTAAAATTCTAGAAAAAATGGCAGAACAATTTCTTTGAATATTGTTCCATGTCGTCTCTGCCCAGTGATTCTGATGCCTAAATCAAGGAACACAAACGCACAGTTAATTTCAGAAATCAAACCAGATTTTGACTTAAGTTTTGACATCACACAATTGATGAACCAAAGAAGTTTTGTAGACGCTGACTAAAAATTGGACGCATGATATTTCGTGTTGATCATATTCTGTCATATTAAACACTAAACAGTCAGTCAGAGATAAAAATGGTGAAGTGTAAGAGTAAATGTTTCAGAAGCCTGTTTAAGTGCATGGTTCTGAAGATGAAATTTAATCTATAATGTCTTTCTCCATAAATGGTCTTGAAGAAACCCATATGAAGTTTCTTGCATAAAAATTCCAGTGGAGTCTGAAGCATGGCAAAGTACTAGACAAGTTGACTTCACATTCATACCTTGAATGGCACGGGAAAGACATCAACACGTGTGAGGGTCCTGGGTTGAGGATATCTCCATGCCATAGTGGGTGGAGCCTGCCAGAATACCACCTGATAAGGAAGTGGCAGATCATCTCGAGAGAATCCACTGCTTGCATCTACAAACTGGAAAGCCCCAGCTCGAAGATCATCTCGGTAATGTTGATCTTGCTCTGGGGGATGAGATACAGACTCCACCAACTCTGTCCTACTCTTCATTTGAAATGAGTTCAGGAAAGGCTCATACTCTGACCAAATCAAGTGTAAAGAATGAAGATGCTCTGGTCCAACATCCACCAAAATGCAGTCTGAATCAATTGTTAGCTGAACCTAATAAAATAAATCAGAGCAGATAATACCACATTAAGCATACACTGATATCTACATTTTTTTAAGGGAAAATTTCTCAACTTTCATGGCTCATAACCCTCTTTTACATAATCAGAAGTCTGTGATCAATACAGAACCCCCTGACTTGATAAGACTTTCACCAAACTTTTCAAAGATAAATTCCATGTTCACTCTCTTAGCAGAGCACTAGTTTGCACAGAACTGTGACATATATTAATTATATAAGTCTAGCTACATAGTCTAAAGCAACAACATGGTATTTTGATGCAATAATTAATCAAAAAAGTTCATTCTCTCAGTTGTTCCAGGCATGCTCAATAATTTAATTGTGCTTATACAGAAACATTTTTGTTGTTAAAATATCACTTCTTCTTTTGGATAAATTTTATAAAAAATCATACTGGCCTACTTTCTCGAGTAAAAGAGACCACTATCTACTGGAATACACTCTGTGACAGTCCTCGGAGTTACAACATACCACTTTGGTTGTCTTAAACACATATAAATTATTTTTTATATATATACAGACTATTAATTTTTATTTAGAGTCAAAACTATAATTTGACTCTAAGGTTAAAACACAGACTAGAGAGTATGTGAACTTAAGAGAGAGGATGTAACAATAACAAGTTTTATAATTTGTTCTCTTCACCACATATTACTAATGTGACAAAATGACAATGAGATAAACAGGACATGTAGCATGCATGGGGAGATAACAAATGCTTTAAAGATTTAGTTGAAAAATCAGAATGTAAGAGATCATTTAAGAGACCTAATATCAGACAGGAGAATTCTATAAAAATGTATCTTAAAGAAATAGGGCACCTTGATGATAGAGGCAGAAAATACCTCTGAAATGTCAGTAAACTTCTACTACACTATACAGCACAGCAACCTAGAAGACAAGTCATCTTCATACTCGCTGCTGTATGAACTTGAAATCTGTCTGTCAAACATTATTTTATCTGTTGCTAACCTGTGGAGATGAGTCACTTGACAGCCAAGGTTCCCAGGCCAGGCAGATATCCAGAGTGCTACTCCAAGGAGTGAGGAGAGGTCGTGACAGTCCTCTGAAGGCTGTGGTGAGCATAAGGCAGCTGACAGCCACGCTGCCCATTACACGGTCCACCTGACCACGAACAATTCGAGACATAGTGCCAGTCACTCCAGCAACACTCACAACCATCTCAGCCTCATGTCTCCTTCCAGACAATTGAAACACCAACTGCTGGCTTGAGATACTAACAGCTGCCACTCCACCTGGGGTAAAATAATATCACAGATTCATGCCTGCTCCTCTTATGTCTCACAGAAAATTGCGTGATCAGAATTCTTAACTTGTCAGCATGCTAAAATGATTTCTATACTGATAGATCATAAATGCTTTAGGAATAAAATTCAGATCTTGGACACTTCAGTTAATAAAGAGAGTGGCTATTACCTTCTCAAGAAATCAGTTTGAGGTAGCATTTTCTGGCTGCTACAATGTTGTATTCCAATCCCTAATCTAGGTACATAAGGTTATATTTATATGTAATAATGAAAATACATTACTAGCCTAACAATAAGGAAATGTACTGCAGAGCATTCAAACAAGTAAATGTTACAAACCTATTCTGTCTCTGAAGGTTTGCTTCTTATCATCTTTGATGGTTACAAGGCCACATGGGCGATTCTGATCATGAGATAAAGAACAGTAATCTCTCTCAGAATGAGGCACTGTCCCACTTTCTTGTGATTCCTTGGATGGTGATTCAACATTTGTTTCAGAATAATATTTATCATGATGAGACAAGTTTCTTGCGGCTTCTTCAGTTTTCATGCAAACACCTAACTCCGGCTCACAAGATGTTTCTTTTGAGTGTGGAGAGGGCATGAATTTCTAGAAATGGAGAAGAAAAAGAACATAACCAAATTATCAAAATTTAATGCCTAAAGAAAAATTATGAAGAAAGAGAGATTTCAGGTTCTTACAGTGGCTAGTATGAAAATTACTCCATCAATAGGATTATGACTCATTGCCCTCATGATGGAGGCAGCAAACACCTTTGAAATGTCAGTAAATGTCTACCAGTCTACATAGTGCAACATACCAGAAGACAGTCATCTTCAAATTATCTCCTTGTTTAACTTACTGAACTTAAAGTATTTAAATGTTTCACACCTATATGAACTCTAGCAATACAGCTTGTGCCCAGATGATCAATTAACATAATAAACTCTTTGGGTCCTCAACCGTCAGCTAAAAATATCATACAGTACTTCCCTTAATTAAATTGTATGTTTTTCTAATATCAGCTGGAATAACAGGTATGTCATGTATGAATCCACACTGTTTATCTCCAATAATGTTTCCATACACATGTGTTATTCCTACCAACCAATTACTAAATACACTTACATAAAAACAGTGCTTCAGTTTCTTCTGGATATCATCAATGAAGCGCCATAGTGCAATGCTATAATATATCTTTGTCGGACGGCCCATTTCGACTTCTATTTTGGAAGCCTTGCCAACAGATTCAGACCACTTCACTGTGAGAAAGGCTGGTGGAATCCCTGTGTCAGGATGAGGATCTCCACCCTTTGTCTCCAGCAGCACAGACAAGAAGTCTTCAGGACGGGGTATTCCTCGAGGGATTACATGATCTTGCTCTGATGATGTAATGCTCATGTCAAAGCAAGATATCTGGAAATATATATGTTACATTTAGGAAAAGGGAACTATAATTTTGTTCGTAAGTACTTTCATATTGTCACCTCAACATCAGTAATTCCCACTCAGTCACCTGTAATCCCTCACTGCTAGTGAAGACTACAAACATAATGACTAATTAACTCCACAAAGCACAATGTTTCTTGAGAAGCTGACAGTAACTCAGCTGAGCAAGAAATTCTTAACTTTTTATTGAAATCAACAGTTTATTACCATATTACTGTATTCATAACAGCCACCCTCTCACGAGCAACTTGAATCCAAACATTTATTCCTAAGAGAGGGGAAGTAACAGAGAATGGAGATAATTACACAATAAATAGCATCACTTATCTCCTTGTTTAACTTACTGAACTTAAAGTATTTAAATGTTTCACACCTATATGAACTCTAGCAATACAGCTTGTGCCCAGATGATCAATTAACATAATAAACTCTTTGGGTCCTCAACCGTCAGCTAAAAATATCATACAGTACTTCCCTTAATTAAATTGTATGTTTTTCTAATATCAGCTGGAATAACAGGTATGTCATGTATGAATCCACACTGTTTATCTCCAATAATGTTTCCATACACATGTGTTATTCCTACCAACCAATTACTAAATACACTTACATAAAAACAGTGCTTCAGTTTCTTCTGGATATCATCAATGAAGCGCCATAGTGCAATGCTATAATATATCTTTGTCGGACGGCCCATTTCGACTTCTATTTTGGAAGCCTTGCCAACAGATTCAGACCACTTCACTGTGAGAAAGGCTGGTGGAATCCCTGTGTCAGGATGAGGATCTCCACCCTTTGTCTCCAGCAGCACAGACAAGAAGTCTTCAGGACGGGGTATTCCTCGAGGGATTACATGATCTTGCTCTGATGATGTAATGCTCATGTCAAAGCAAGATATCTGGAAATATATATGTTACATTTAGGAAAAGGGAACTATAATTTTGTTCGTAAGTACTTTCATATTGTCACCTCAACATCAGTAATTCCCACTCAGTCACCTGTAATCCCTCACTGCTAGTGAAGACTACAAACATAATGACTAATTAACTCCACAAAGCACAATGTTTCTTGAGAAGCTGACAGTAACTCAGCTGAGCAAGAAATTCTTAACTTTTTATTGAAATCAACAGTTCATTACCATATTACTGTATTCATAACAGCCACCCTCTCACGAGCAACTTGAATCCAAACATTTATTCCTAAGAGAGGGGAAGTAACAGAGAATGGAGATAATTACACAATAAATAGCATCACATTTTATACTCTTTAGCAATTATTATTAGGATTAGATGCATGGGATATGCAGCATGCAGAGGAAGGGAAGTGACCACTTGGGAATCTTAGGCACAGTTATTATATTTAGGATATTTGAATGAACAATAAAGAAATATTGTGAGGACATGGTGTGGATTCAATTAGCTCAGAATAGGGTCCATGGTAATGAACCTTCTGGTTCCATAAAACATGGGAATGTTGCTGACCGACTCAGTGACTATCAGCTTCTCACACTGCATGCAGTTATGAGTTTTGAGTGGTTTGTATATAAATTATAGAACTTATTCCTAGCTACATATCATGAATATCTAGTAAAATTATTACCATTCAACATACCTGCACCTTATTCATGAACGATAATCTTGACAGGAAGGCATGAGGCTGCGCCATTAATATGTACAGTAACGGCTGAATGTGTTTGCGAGGAGGCACTGCATCTTCAACAGAACCCTCCTCTGAACCAGCTTCGTATCCTACATCTTCATTCAGGTCATACTGCAATGCAAAAATAGAAAATACTGGAATGTTCCAGCAAGTATTACAAAAAAGTTATATGTGTACACTTCCTTAAAAATATTACAAAACCTTACATCATTCTGAGTCATGAAGTCTGCTTTGCAGCTATCAGCTTCTCAAGAAGGAATGAAATGAAAAAGTTAACTGTTTGGTTTGAGTAGTAACATTTGACTTCCAGAGAGAGCAAAGATAGCCTCTCACTCTATTACAAATATGGCACTGCAAAAACAGTTAAAAATGGAACACTCAGAATGTTAGTCCCATGACTGTGTTTTCACTAAATAAATTCTTAAAACTCATTTACCTACTACACTGGAGCTACAACTGCATCTATTCAGTTTACATTCTGTACTTCTTAAAAAACACATTTCTAGACCATATGAAATAATTAAAATTTAATTCTTCCAGTATTACTGCAATACCCAAAAGTATCTGTATGTCATCTAGATTTTCTTGTTTTTGAAAAATGCAATGGTAAAGAGAAAGTCTGTACAATGGATTCTCTGCTGTTTATTTTCAACTGTGATTATAACTCTTTTGCTATTACTGACTGGTAAAATGTCTATTGTATTCATGAAGATTTTTTTATATAGCTTAAAGTTTAATTCATAATTGTTTTTGTTTGTACCCATTTTACAATTCTTTTTTCAGGTTTTTAATTACCATTTGCCTTTTTACCAGAGTTTCACACTGTATCACATTAAACCACTGATACAGTCCTAGATATAAACAAGTATTGATTGTCTGCAACAGAATGTAGTAAAAGAATAAATTCATCACCATTAAAAATGGTTTTAAAAATTCTTTAAAAACGTACAGCACCTTGCTGTGAACATGCTGAGAGACAAGTTTCTGTTTGAGTCTGCTTGCATAGGTATGCAGTTCACTGTTATTTCCTTCCATCAGCTCATACAGGGAAAAAGAGACTTTGCCAGCTGTAAGCAGAATTTCAACAGGAACAACATCCTGAGGTCGATGGTGCTCGCTTGTGCTTGATACAACATTTGATTTCCAGGACACTGCACGTTTGCTTGTTACCTCCTAGGAAACAACAAACACTTTACTTTAAAAACTAAGCAACTTCATAAAATTAATTGTTTTAAAAACAAAATAGCATGACAACCAGACAATTCATTATGAACCAAAAACAAGACCCTCATTAGCAATGAACTGCTGACAGTCCGATATATTTTATAATTCTTTAATAGTTTCTCAAGCAGTTTTAAAAGCAAAGTACATCTTCAGTGCTCAGCAAGAAAGGCTAAAGTCAACAGAAATTACTTACTGCTTACTGAGAATTTCATTAGAGGAACTCAAAGATTCAATAAAAGTGGACAAACATTTTCATAATGTTTAATATCAGAAAGTATCAAGGCAGAGTAATTGATGCCACTTAAATAAATTAATACACAGTCACATATCACACACACAACTTGACCAATGCTGTCTGACAGTGTCTGCCTGTTGTCACAAAGGAAACTCCCATTAACATATAAACTTAAAATTGTTTCATAATAATAACACATTTTCTGATGTAATACACCTCATGACATTTTAATCACTCTTCTACTATAAATACAAAATATTTTTACTCACTGTGGCTGGACTCCCAGGATGCTTTTGTCTTTGATGAGTATAAGGATACGACACATCAAACTCTGTCAATTTTCTAGTCTCTTTACAATCACTACATTCTTTTCCTGTGAACCCCATACCTCGGCCTACCACACTAACACTTGATGCATCTGCACAGTCTACTCCACTATCCACACACCTGAAACCAACAGAATGACGAGTATTTAATTTCTTTGTTGAATATGTGATTCACTAAAATAAAGGTAATTATGTGATGAGCAGTCACCTTTAAACACAAATCTAAACTTAATAGAATATTATACCCCAATTCAAAATATGGAGTATTAACATGCCTTAATAATCAAAGATTATTACAATAACCAACTATTATTATAATGGCAAAATACATACAGTCTTTTGCAAATTAGTATGTCATATAACAATACAATGCATGGAACTATATTAATTGGAACAGTACTTAAAATATCTAACACATAAATGATTTTACTTAAAAATGCATCCAAAATGTGGTTCCTGCATGATAAGGCAATACAAACCGGTTGTAGTTGGCACCTGCAATTTCCATCTCAAGTGAGCCCTCTGAAATGGGTTTCATTAATGGTGTAGCATGTACTACAAGAGGTAGTGTCTTGGTTGAGGAGTCAGCCAGAAATGGTTTCAACAAGAGCAGAACCTCTTCTAATAGAGCTGAGGCTAGCACTAGCTGCCCCATGCTGATCAATACCTGCCAATGTATAGCAATGATATAAGTCAATATTGATCCATCAACAATTGATTTCACTGATATGTATTGTAGGTGATTAACAATATTTCATAAGTAAAGATGGTAGTAATAAGTTCCTCTGAAATGTTGGCAACCACCCACAAGACTATGCAGCACCATAACACAAAAAAAAAACACAACCCAAATTTTCACTGCCACAAAAATCCCAAATCCAGTTAAAGTATCTGAACTCAATATGGTGGTTAGTTTATTATATACATTAACAAATAACAACACCATTAAAATTACCAACACATGAATCAAATATTTAATATTATATTCACAAAACACTTTTTTAAAATCTTCCAATTATTAGCCTCATTAAATTGATACTTCATTAAAAACCACTCACCTGCATGAAAATATTTGGCTTTATGTTTCATTACAAGAAGTTGGTATAATTATGTGTTTATATCATTTATTCTATGCAATAAATGAAAAGTAATCACAGTTTTAGTGTGGAAAGGGTGCAATAACTTTTGAACATTAATGTACTGTATCTTAGCATTGATTTCATCTTCTCAGCTGCATGTGAGTCTGAATTAAATAATTTTGATCACTTTTCCAAATTATGCAACAGTTCATATAATTCTGAAGTAGCAGCTGCAAACTGCTGGATCCTTTATTTTAATCTTTTGATGCTGACAGGAAACAGTAATACATAACCAATCCAGTCTACAAGTAAACAACACAATGTAAGATGGAGCTTCCTCACAGCTAGACTGTTTCACTCAGGAGACCAACATACAAGATGCTATACTATAATGGCATCAAAAAAAGACAATGAAGTTGAGCTACTGACCAGATAAATATGGGCATCTGTAACTGTGTCACATAAATAAAATTTGTGACTCTGAGAAAACACTTCTAACCTAAGAAGTGTCCAAGTGATGACAACCATTCATGATTTTCAAGTTTCAGAAAAACTTGCATAAAACTGGGGTGGGGGAAGAAACTGTGAGGAAAAGTAGTGTATTTAAGCAAACAAACCATCTAACTCACTATTAACAGAAACTGATGGTTCAACATTGCTGACAGCAAAGCTCATCACTGGACACAATTTTAAGTCAGTTATCCCCCTTAAGATACATTTTAATATCTTCCTCCAATTTCCTGTTTGTCCTCCAAGTAGCAATTTTCAAAAGAGGTTTCTGCATCAGAATACATAATCAACACCTCCTAAATGTCATTACCTTAACAATAATAGGTGACCTACATCAATTACAAAGTTCTTCTTTATATAATATCTTAACCTGCCCACCTGTTTCATCCCTTTTAAATCTAAATATTTTCCTGAGCACTTTGTTTTCAAACACTTTTAATGTATGTTCTTCCCTCATCATAAGAAAAATCATGTTTTATACAACATGTCATGAAATACATTTGCAAATCATACCTCTATATCAGTAACTGCATTGACTTCTAGAGAATGTCCACAGACAAGGATGTTACCATGATACACAATGGCCGGGGCTGCCACTATGCACAAATTCAATCGTGCAATAACTGTATTGAGAGACATGTGTGGGGTGAAGTTTTCTTTGCCAGACACCAAGTTGTTCCACTCTAGAGCAGGGTTCTCACTCATGGTGCGAAGGCTTGTTGTCTGCAAACTTGTCAAGCTGCAATATAAGCAAGAGACAGAAATATTAACTGTCTGTGAACCAGTCACACTATTAAAGAATTAACTAAAAAATTCCATACAAAACAAAACTGTATGTTGCTTCACCATTGCCTCATCACCCAGACTTCAATCCTATACAAATCACATGACATAAAGGGACTACATATAGTACACAAATATTATTTCAAAATATATATTTTCTTTCAGGAAGCCAAATGTACATGAATACATGAAATGTACCTGAGACAACGATCCAGTTCCTGCCAAGTACCAGTATTAACACTAAATCCCTTGATATCCAGCTGATACTGTCTGTCCTCTACTTCTGAACCAGGAACACACAGCATACGAGTCTGCTCAGCCATGTGGTAGATATCAGAGCGCACCACAATACGTCCCAATGGATTGTCTGCCTGCAAACATGGATAGGTGGATGCATCAGAGTGCATAATATTACTCCATGGATCTCCTCATATTATCTGTCACCTTTGACTTAGATCAGAAATTTCTTATTTATACAACTAATCAAAAAAAAAAGTTCAGATTTTTTCTTGAGAAGCTAACAGAATTTGGCTGGTCACAAAATTCACCATATTTTACAGAACATAAAGGTTCATCACCATGCTCACAAAACTGCCACTAAACCTCAATCTGAGCCATTTGAATCCAGTCTACAACCTCATACTTATTTCTGTAAAATATAGTTTAACATCATCTATGATCAAGTCTCTCACACTGTATATTTCCTCAATTTTGATGTTATCTTTCCATACACACCCAGGTCTTACAAGTGGTCCCATCCCCTCTGGTCTCCTAACTAAAACTTTGCATGCATTTCTCATTTCCCTCAGTCACAAAAATAACCTACAGATTTCAATAATTACACACAATATCACAGGTCAACTGCTCTGAAGAGAACTCACCTGTGGTGTAAGAGATATGGCTTCTACCTGCAACAGATAAACATTATGCATGTATCCAACCACAGTCATCTCTGAAGCTGGAAGAATGATTCTAATGTTGCATGTGTCCAGATACAGAAGAGGCAAAGTACTGTTGTTGATATCCATTGTCCAGTTGGAGGCTGCACCAATATTCTTCTTTTGCGAGAATATTTGTTTATGTTCTGGCAACTTCAGGATTGGATACATCACTGTGAGGAAACTGCCAAGTGTTGTAGCTGAGAAGACAAAGTCCACAGGCTGTACTTTCACGACAATTTCACTGATGTAACGTGCAGCTAAAGTATCATCCTGTAGCCTATGTAAGAAATAAATCAGTTTGTTAACACTGTAAACATATACATTATGATTCTTAATACATAATCATTCTCTTAGTAACACAAATTTACAATGACACAGTTGATGTTAAAGAACACAGTTACAATCTGTGAGCTAGGGTAACTCAGTAAAGTTATTGGCTATGAAGTGGGATGACTGGGGTTCAATCCCAACCAGAGGCAGGAATTAGCTTCTTTGCTACTGTCCTTGAGGCCCTCCCAGCTTCCTATTCAGTGGGTACAGGAGTCCCTTTCACTCGCAGAAAAGGAGCCAGAGTGTGAAAATTAACACCAACTTCTATCTATGATCAAAGAATCTCTTTCACCAGAGAAAATACAGATGGAGTGGAATGCATACTTTATCTTTGCTATCAAAAGCTCAAATAATACATTGTATTTTCTTTCAAGTAATATCAAAATGTATTCTGATACAAAGTTTCAAAATTAATTTGTGCATGAACACAACAAAATACATATTTAAATAACAAAGACACTATTCATTCCATGCCTGCTAAATACAAAATTTGAGAAAGTATTTGAAAAAGTAATTGTATTATTTAATTCTGTCATGTTCAGTTCATATTTCATGCACTGGCATTATGTTTAACTTGCCCAGATGACAATATCTTCTGGAATTTTCCTGCTCTGAAAAAAAACAACATACAAAGACATATTGTTTCACCTCAACATACCCAACACTGGTGTCACAACTCCGAGCATTTGCCAACAGTGTTGTCTGTTTGCGAGTACCCCAGCGACTGTGTACATTGCGACACTTTGCACATGTAAATGTGACACTGAGAAATCCACTACCATCATCCACATCTCGATGAACTGCATGAGGAGGTGGTGAAGCAAGATTTTCTTGCCTACGCATCACTAAACCAGCATATGGACCAAGCCTCCAAGAAGTGCTCTTTGGCTTCCTACAGTAAAACAAACAAAAAGCATTAGATCAATTTTCTAAAAAACCAGTATGTTACAAAATGACATACTGTAACTGAGATGTGAGACTCTCACAGCAGCAAAGATGTTACCCTGAAGTGAAGATTAAGTTCACTTTGAAGATGGAGGAAGTATTCTACCAAACACTGACAACCACCTACAACTTCTGTCTTTTTAAATGGTATAGCAGCTGCAAAGAAATCATGTTAAGTGGGTCCTTTAACACCACATGACATGACCTCAGGTCAGAGATGGAGAAGAAAAACTACAGATATGGAGGGTAGCTGCAAATATATTGAATAAGCAGTTGCAGACAGCCAACAAGGAGTGGTCCTCCAGCTTGCTATTGTGAACACAGTAATGAAATTCCAGGTTCTATCAAAAGTGGAAAATTTCTTGAACAGGTGAATGACTATTTGTTTCTCATGAATGATTCTGTTCCATATAATTAGTTACTTTGTTAGATAGACTGACAGTTAGTTAATTAGCAAGCCAGTTTAGCTATAAAGAATTTTCACTGTTGCAATTTGAGTTTGCCACCCTCCTCTCTCTAAAAACTATGGCTATGATGGCTCCTATCAGATCACCAAAATTAAGCCACTACCAATGGTATCCACAATAATCCCTTCAGGTAATATGAATGGTGGCCATAATAAACACAAAACTATAGTCCAATCACTTCATTTGCTTTGAGTGACTAAAGAACCACTGAAGATGTTGCCAGAATAGCTGGTATATAGGCCAAATTTGAATCCATGACCTACTAAATACAAATCAGGAGTGTAATCACTTACCCCAAAGTCTGTTACGAATGGGTGGGTGGATGGATGGCTGTATTTTGAATTCATGTGATTTTATGCGAATTTCTTTAATTTCAATAATTGAGTTCAGAAATTGCACTTCATACATTTAGAAATTATACATACAGAATGCCTGAATAGTGAAATCACCATATTATTTAGAAACAAAGTTAATTATGAGGCCACTGTTACTGTAACTTCACACAAGCCATATGAATGCACTGAATACAAAGAACAAGTCTCAGTAGCTGTAATATTTCCTACAAGATTCTCAGTATTTTTACTTTTAGTATCTGTTGTTATTACTTGATCTTTTGGATATCCTATTAAACTACAATTATATTTGTGAATCTGATATTTAAAAAACCAACATACGCTGAGCAAGGACTCTAAACATTAACACACTTCTTGCTGAAATCCCATTTTCCAAACTTTACCTAATATAATGCAAAATGTTGGCATATGCAACCTTGCACTTCACTTTCAGATAGACTGGTTGAAGGTCAAGAGAAGTCATGATGTCCTCCATATCTACTGTTAACTTCAGCTCATCTTTTGGGGCACTGTCATTCAGCGCATATAGTGAAATTCTGAGTCGAGCAAGTGTTGACTGCATCCAAACTGTTATTTTCACTGTATCTGAATGCTCAGACAACCCACTTTCTGCAACAGCCAACAAACAAAATGCATCTTTGAGTATAGTTGTAGAGATGTGTGATGTTCAAAGAGGTACTCAGACAGGTTTCTCTCACTTCTGTGGTCTTCCCCTGTCAATATCTTTCCACCACTGCTCCACATTCACTTGCATTATATGGGGCCAGACAGTGGGCCTGTTAGCAGCTGCAGTTCCATAGACACAGTCTCACTTCATCATAATAATGAGTGACAAGTTGCAAGTTGTTATTTCCAGACATTTAAAAAAATTTCACTTTAATTAAAAATATAAAATACCAGATGTGTCAGCATAAACTCACGTTGTTCATTAGAATCTTGTGTGACAAGAGGAGTTGTTGGAGATTCCCTGCTGCCACTGCTCTCTGGAAATATGGTAGGGCTAACCGGAGTGGGTTGGTCTGGAGCTGAGCCAGTTTCTGAAGAGAAGATGCTAAAGAACTGGAGACTGGAGAAGAATTCCAAAAGTTCCAAAAGCACACTTGTCATCAGTCTCATCTGCAATAAAACTCCAAATAATCAGACAGACCTAGGAAACAACATCTATTTGGAATTTAAAAGTAGGAATTATATGTATTAACTTTGATGATAATTCTATACACATTTAAAACATATTATATTTATGTAAACACAGAAGCACCTTTTTTTCAAAATTTAATCCCCTGACACTATGGTGTGGCTTCTAATTGGAATTTGTTTGGTGAGATAATCAGCCTGCATCACAGTTGATTAGTAACTGGTGATAATGATTTTAAGCACAAAGAAACAATGCAAATATTTCATTGAAAATAAATACACAACTGTTTCAAAGAAGACAGAATAAATTAAAGATATATTGCATGAAATACCTCTCACCTGCTCCTGAGATAGAGATATGTTGACTGGAGTTGTGTCAACATGTACACAGACACCAAGAGTTCCAAGTACTTCATCATCATTCTGATACTTTGCGGAAATCCCAACAGTGGCATTAGCAGACACAGGTTTCAGGAAATGTAGTTTCGTACCATTCTGCAAGGTGTAACAACTCAGATCTGCCAGTGCCAAGCTCCATGGGAAATTAACTTTATCTGGGAAGACAAATACAAATATGTTAACAGCAAAATAACTGAGTCATAATAACTGTAAATCGTAAAACACTTTGAAATCAAATCACTTCAGGTACAGATGTTCAGCTTTTATACAAAAGTCATATACAACACTGCAACAGGTTTACATGCACAGCAAAATTATATATATCACAGGTTAAGTAAATAAATAAATAACTTTAAAATATCCTTTGCTTTGCACAAAGATGTTCATCTACACATTCTGAACTATGGCTTCTTCTGGTATTGTTTCCATTTATAGGGGTCAATGAACATAAAGCA
>NW_019059626.1:283676-389177 GCF_000696155.1 Zootermopsis nevadensis
TCTTGATGTTTCTAGTGCTTGGCCAAACCATCTTTTTCTCGGTTATCCAGAATAAGATAGTTCAGCCAAAATCCAACTGCAGGATGGGATAACATCATACAGAGAACTGCTTGTTGGGGTAATACACAGTACTACCATGGATGCTGAAAAGGCCAAAAGCAACCATAAAAACAATGGCTAATGTAGCACTGGTGAAGCTGTGATGGGCCCAATAAGCTGACAGCAGGTAGTAATAATTATTTAAAATGATAAAAAGCCTCGAATTTAATCATCATAAATTTTTTAAAAAGTTTCTTTCTGCCTGGTTTCATAAAGTGTGTTTGAAAAACAATTACTTTATGTATCATTCTAATGGAAATATACAAGTTCATCAAGTGATTCTGAAAGCGACAAGTTTCCTAACAAACATATTTTAGTTTTATATAAATTAAAAGATGCAGATACTGCTTATTTAAGTCAGCAGATGTTTCCAATTACAAATTCTGAAACCTAGGCTTGAAACAAATTGTGTACTAGGAAGGGAACTGAAAACAGTAGCTCTGGTTACTATCTGCACATTTACAATAATTATCAGAAGAAACTTATACTTAATTTTGTACTGCAGTTTAACATTGTTATTACTCACCTTTAGTCCAAACACTTTCAGGTAGCCTTACAGGTAATCTAGATGTATACTGGTGAAGGGCCTGCTTCTGGGATGCACTGCGCAATGTAAGAAATGGTAATGTCATAACCAGAACTTCAGGAGGTGGAGATGTCTTACTGCTCAAACACTGTGCTAATGCATCTTCTATTGATTGTGCTCCTACCGCAGATAAACTAGCCATTGGAAGGTAAATGACACACTGGGCCACATCACCACTGAGAACCATACCACGCCACACAGGAAACCAACGAAGAATGTTATCTCTGCTCCATTTTGTCTGTACAAAAGAAAGCAAATATTTCACATGGTTCCGGATGGCCAGAACTATTTATTTCACAATCTATCAATTTTAAAATTTAGTTCTAATATTACCTGTACTTTAAGCCCAGTGACAACATGCAAATTAAACTATTGTCTGCGAGCCACGAGAGTAGACGTGGCCTTGTCAGCCGTTGCTTGTGTGGCAGGGGGGAAAGTGGGTTCCTTACCTAAGAACATTGTGCTATCAGTCAGTCAGTACATTAGCTCACAACGTACGGCCTGTACAACCTGCAGGTGTTTTTAGGTCCTCTAGTAGCGCAGAATTCTACCCCACCTCCCTCAAAGATGTCAGGTCTACTCTCGTGGCTCGCGGACAATACTATGTCTACGTCCAATCTGAATGAGTATTATCATTATCGGCCACTGTCAGTTAAAGTATCAAAATGTTTACTCTAAATTTCATAAAACTGTACATTAATGACAGGAAAATACTGTTAATACATAATTATACAAAACAAACAAACTAAACTAAATACATATATGATATAATAATATATTGATTGAAACCATATATAATACTGGATAAATCTATGATAAAATATGATAATAAGATATCAACATAAAACAACAAAGCCTAAAGTAGAACAGAACTAGCAGAAATAAGAATTTAGATGGATATACACATTTATACAAAAAAGAAGAGAAATACTGACATACAGGAACTTAAGACCAATAATAAGTTGAAGATATTACTACATACAGGAAGATATGAAAATACAGTGCAGAAGAGAATGGGTGAACAGAGATCGCCAGGAATAGCATGGAATTATAAATTTGCAAAGTAAGGAATTTGGATGATGGAAAGATAATTTGTAGACTGGCACAATGATTGTATTCAAAAAAGAAATGCTCTAACTGTCTGTTCTGGAACTGTTGATGTGGAAGCTCTCTTGGCACTTTCTGACTTTGTCCCTCGACTATGTGCTATAGGAGACAAGGATAGCCCTGTTTGGACTACTATTTGTTCACGATCTGAACTGCTGTGAACAGACTCCTGAGGTGTAGGAGCCCGTCGAGCAGGGCCTGTTTCTAGCCCAGTCCCTCCACTGGCTTCTGATGATAACCTTCTAGAACGACGATGGACAGTACTACTACAGGTAGTTATATTGGTATCCAAAGTACACAGGTCACTTCTTGTAACAATGCAATCAGGAGCATAACGAAGCCATCGCCACATCATAGGGTCCACACAAGCACGTATCTAAAACCACAATAATGACCAGAGGGTTATAAACAGGAAATAAAAGCTTGTTAAAACTGTACTGATACCTGACTTAACTTTGCCTGGTCCATGTTTAAAGTGCAACCAAATAATAAATATCTGTATTCTGCCATTCTTAATTTCTAAAATTAGTAAAGGTGACTTTTAGCTTCACCCTAGCATTAATTTCACTTGCATAATTGTTAAAGCTAAGCCACTAAGGAAGTTCAAGAAATTCAGGAGGGATTGTAAATAAACAGAACACAGTAAATACTGATTCATGCCAACAAACTAAACCCTTTACAGCCCAGTAGTAATTGTATGTACCACCTGCTTTAACGTCAACAACACTGCATTTTGCCCACAGAGTATATTTATCTTTGTAATGGAGATGTGTTGTGTTTTCTTTGTGGTAGGGACTGAATTATTGAACATTATTCAGATAATCTTCTGCTTCAAAGGGTTAATTTAGTATGGAAGAACACAAATATCACAACACCAAAAAACAACTCAGAAACTATTAGAAAACAGTGTAGGTTAGTTTGGACAGTTGCTTCTGTTCATTCCAACAACATACAATACTGACAATATTATACAAAACTTCATTACAATTCATACCTCACGGACACTGAAGAAGAGCAGAGGAGGATGATCTTGAACACTGGGATCTCGTGTGTACTGCAATGTCAGACATAGCAGAGGTTGTTGTACTATCTGATTTGGATCAACAGCTTCTAGGAATGATAAGCTTTCAGGGCCAGACAGAACAAGAGCCTGTTGTGGCTCAGAAAGAACATCAAACATATTGCCATGGGGTCTAGAAGCACCATGGTTCAATGGAAATTCAAGTACAAATGCCTTGAGTGCACCTACATTGAGTATGAAACCTTCAGTACCAGGAGTGATTACTTGCCGATAACTTATTTCTTCCACACACAATTCCAGGTATTCAACACCTGCAACAGATGTATGGTGTTACTGCAATCCAACCACAATAAATACTGCTAAATGAATCATAAAGTAACAGTAATAATTTATTCACAGTCAATAACAAAAGTTCCTATGTTCTATTTCATTTTCTCTACAGCACAAAACAATACTTCTCAAACTTGTAAACTGTGGTCTTCTGAATTGTGACACCATGTAGTCTTGTAAGTAGTTACCATTGTTTTGGATGAATATGTCACCCCCATCTTCAGGACAGAAGACAGAGAACTTACAATCCTGTGAAACATGTGTAACCATCTACAAGAATACATGCAAAACAATGATGTGAAAACCTCAAATGCAGTAAGTAGGATTTGAATTTTCCTTGGCGTTGAGTCCAAAGACTTCAAAATTAGTGAAATGAACGATTTGTATGAAAGGATCTTTAAATATCACAATTCAGTTAAATTCAGAGAAAAACATTAAGAAACAGGAGGAAAAAGATGGCCGTCTTCTGGGTTGCTGCGCCATGTCGTCTGGTAGAAGTTTACGTCTACCAGACTTCTACCAGACTACAACACAGTAGACAGCCATCTTCAGACTCACCACCACGAAAACCTCAAATCCTAATTAAGGAACAGAGTTAAAAATTTCTTGATAATTACCAGCATGTTTAGCAGCATCTGTTAGCAGTGTTGAATTCTGGATGATATCAAATGCTGAAGTAGGATCAAATTGTGACTGAATGATGTTTGATATCACCATCAATTTGGCTTTGGTAAAAGTCATTGTAAGACTCTCTGAAATTAAAACAAGGATCTACAATGTAATGGCAATTTAGCTTCTTGTATAAAATATGTTCCATAATTCTCTGCTTGAATGTTTGTCACCTGCTTTTAATGTCTGGTCTGTATGTGGAATATCAGGATTATTCCAGTAACGTGTCAGCATAAGGTTCTGTCGAGTGTAAGAAAGGTTACTTGGCATCAAGACAGTTGTCTGGCTTCCTGGACTCAGCACCAGCTGACTGCTCACACCTAGCAACTATGACAGTAAATACCTAAATTTATCAGATAGTCAATAAATCCAAAACAGGAGAATATGTGGCTTCAATATAGACCATAAACAGAGTTCATGTTATAATTAAGATGGTGACAGTGTGAATCTCAAACTGTCCACATATCATTCTACAGGTTCAACTTGGTTTATGTTAACATATATAATAAAAAAAACATTCAAAAGGTTAGAATTTTTATATTTACATAATAAAAACTGGATCTTCATCATATCAACTAACAAAAAATTAACTTCTTTTTTAAATTTGAATACTTCAAACCCACAATATGAAATTAACTTACAACACAGATAACTCACCTTGACATTGGCATGAAAATGACATGCATGAAACATATGCTGTGAGGGCGCAGGCAGTTGACATGTAGTGATGACTAGTCTCCAGGGATACATGGGCTTCACAATTCTTGCATCAAAACATTGACACTCTAAAGTAACCTTGGGTAAATGGGTCATTTGTTTGCTCAGAGGTTTTGTTTTCTGTAAACAATCATATATGTTCCCTTTTATAGCATATATTTGAACTAAAACCTTATGCATGCAGACAATTCACAGTTATTCAGTGTACATTATACGAAGCAATTGTGAACAATTAAACTAAGAAAACTGCACTCAGAGACTGTTATTACAAATATGTTTTTATTTAACTTGTGAAGTGTTTTGACAGTGAAGATTTCTGTCTTCTGGGTTGTGCTGCGTAGTCTGGTCGATGTTTACCAATGTTTCAGAGGTCATATGAATATTCATCGACCTGATGACGGAGGCAGTATGACCTCTGAAACGTTGGTGGACATCTACCAGACTACACAGCGCAACAACCAGAAGATAGAAATCTTCATATTCACAGCTGTGAAAACCTCAAATCTTACATTGCTTTTACAGTGTCTCAGACTTCTAAAATTGTGGATCAGCTTTAAAAGCCACTATGAACTAGTTCCTAAAAGATATTTAAAAACATGGTGAGGTTTCCATTAAAAGCCCCAGAAAATTGATGAATAACTACCAAGAAGCTAAAGCATTATGGACCAATCAAATTAACTCCCATTACTGTATGCCATCTGTATGATAATCAGTCATTCACTCCATCATGTAATTTCCTGTGTTGAAATGCCACTTGTGGAACAATGAGTGTTCATGTCTGATACCTAGTATGTAAAAAGTTTTCTTAAAGAAAAGTAAGATGATTTCAGCATAAATTTCAGGATAACACAGACCCAGACAAAACTACTACTGACAGAATTGTAAGTGCCATATGCTCAGTAAAAAGAAATGGGTAAAATCGGTTCTACACTTCAACATAATCCTTCGAAATTCCCCAGAAAATGTGCACAGCACCATCATCCTGCTAACACTAATCTTCTGTAACTGAATTCTTCAGTCTGTTCATAACACTGAAATCAACCTTGAAACCCTCACACAAATAAAATACTGATGGACAATATCTAAAGGGATATTTTATATATATTTCCCAGGCAGAACTTCAATGCATAAAATTAAACTTCTACAGAGGTACCAGAACTGTGTGGAGTACAATGGGGAGCATTTCCAGCACCTGCTGTAATCAGAATACATTTTATTTTTAATGGGCTTATGTAGTGAGTTTGTCAGCTCAACTAGTTGTACATATCTGTATGGGCAGTTGTGATGGGAGGAGCATCCAACTCTTATACATGAAAGGTTTAATAATCAGCAGGATGTTTAAAAACAATCTCCCTTCCTTCCCTTTCAAAGAATATGTAAATTTTGTCCTCTTAACTTTAAAGTTGTGGGTTTCTGGGGATTTATATAACTTCAAAACTTTGTTAGTGCCTCAATAATTATCCTTAACTGTTGGGTGTTTGTGGGGCCAAGATTATTTCTGTGGCCAGTATAAATTCCTAAAACCCATCAAAACAGATACATACTCTGTGCTTCCTAGGAGCTTGAAGCATAACTGGGTCAAATACAGGATGGTCTGCCAGATGGATGTTGATTACTGATTTGAAAAGGGTCACCTGGATCACTTGTTTAGGGATATTGTTGTCCAGTGAGTCATAATCCTCAGCTGATGGTGGAGGCAACTGCTCTCGGGATGGCTCTGAAATTGAGCAAAACTAAAATATGCTGTTGGAATTCTACCACCATACCAGTCCTCTGTATTAAACACTGAATAAATTGATATTGTATTCATCCTTGTTTACTTTTCAAATCCAAACAAACAAATTAAATATTCTGATGTCATTTCATACTTCTTTGTTGAACGTTGTTGAAACTGGCTTCTAACAACAGTTATGAAAAGTAGCTGGACTAATTATTAATATGAACAGTTTTGTATACAATTCAAGACAATGAAACAAACCTTAAACAAAGTTCTTAAAACATATGTCATATTTAAATATCACACATGCATAAATCACTGCTACAATTTTATACTCATTCTGGTCTGTTTCAGAATGAAATATTTTTTGAACAGAAACCTCTGATAAAAAATTAAGAATGTGCAATATCAAAACTTCTTTGAAAACAGAGAATATCTGCAGCAATAAATGACACAATATCAGGTACAATGATTCTTGAACATGTAGCCGCCCATCTTGAAAACCTTTATGCCTTTACATTTTCAACACAGGTGTTATTTAGCATATTTAACCAATGTAACATTTCTCCAATCTCCCTTCACAAAGACAGGTCATATATCTGTTATACCTGGTTTTGGAGTGCTATATGGAGAGTAATCATACAGTCTAGCAGCATGCTGGACTATTTGAAGGCGGTGCAACAAGCCAGAACAAACTTTAACGGCTACTGGTCCCACAACTACACGGCACAGTGACTTTTCAGGAAGGTTGCTGGAACAAACATTGTAAACAGGTGTGAAAAAGTTCACACGATAGGAGTTGTCCATTTCAGTATCAACAAAGATTTTATTCTGTACCTATACTCAAGATCACTACCAAGCTCTGACAATCGCTCTGAGTTAAAGTCATCTGGCAGCTCCAACATGTAGAGAAAATCCACAGCAATTGCTGGACTCCTTTCTAACAGCAATGCCTCTAAGAACAGAGAGAAAAAGAAAGGTTTATACAAAGGTTTGGTACAAAATTATTATTATGACTGTTATATATTGCCTTTACCCAACTTGAGGAAGATATTCATTACCTTTACTGTAATTATAAAAATAGGGGTCATCATACACTCACACATGAAGAAAATATGTAAAGAATAAACACCAATAATTTATTGAAAAAAAAACACACATGGCATCAGGGTGATTAGTAGGTTGCATGTAAATGGAAGCAGCAAGCATCTCTGAAATGCCAGTAAATTTCTACCACACTACATGGTGTAATAACCCACCACCGTGGAAATTCAAATCTCAGATAAATGGAATCCAGGACCTAACAGTAAGCAGCACTAGTCCCATTATCAATTATGCACAATAGCCACTCTAATATTACTGATGGTAGTAAATCAAAAAGTACCTATGTGGTGTGGCCTCTAGTGGCATACTTTCCACGTTTCACTAAAATCATTCATATAGTTTTAAGTTATTAAGGGGGGACAGGCATATGAACACACAGACTAATTCCATAAGCCTACCTTTCCCTATAAAATAAGAAAATTAAGCTAAAAATGTATGGCATATAATTTATTTGTATATTATAGAACTTACTGTATAGCACCAACACCTATGAACAAACATGCCTTAGTCCAAATTTCATTGCTTACACATTATTAATAACCACAGTCCACCTCCTAAGAATTTACAAGCAAACAGAATAAAGGAATATGGATAAGATTTCCATAAATCATAAAGAATCATTCGTAAATTAGAATCCTGACCTGTTACTGTAGAAAGATGGTCCTCCCATGACATATTGTAGGTCTTCTTCTCTCCTTTGTTCTCAACAGCAGCTGGGTCAAACAGAGAGTCAGCCAAATAGTTATTCTGTTCATTCCCTGCTGCAAAGTAGACCAATTCCTAAACAAAAAGAAATTAAACCAAAAGTAATGTAATCAAACATTAGCCCATATAATCAGAGAATGTAAGAGGCCTGAACCGAAGGAAAAGGCCTTTGTGAACCTGCAATTACCCTTGTAGTAGCCCAATGGAATTAACATTGGGGACTAAAGCGGCAGTTTTGAAACACAATAAACAATAAATGGAGATGAGTGTCTGCTATCTCACATAAAACCAGCAAGTGATGTACAACCATTTTATCCCAACAGTGTGACTTTGGTAAGTAACATAACTGTGATGACTTACATAGGAAAGAGGATGCAGAGATAATAAGTACGTTAGATATCAGGAGACTGCAAGTCAGCAGTACAGTATTCCATTAACCTTATAAATGTGTATTATATGTAATACAGCAAATTGAAACAACTGTTATTCCCAGACCCTGAACATTCTTTCAGATATGAATAATATGAAACCTTCCTGGAGCAAAGAATAATTTGCATTCAATATTACACTAACCTTATGGTCCTTCATCTCTATAGCACTAGTACTGATTGCTGCTTCTTTAACACCACAGAAGCAGTCACCATATGGTTCAACAGTAACTTGACTCACACCTGTCTGAACATTGAGCCACCCAGCACCATGCATCACAAAGTCCACAAAGCACCCTTGCAGCTGTATAACTAGGAATGGTATAAATTTAACTTTGCGAGGCCCATAGTAACTCCAGTCAGGTGAGCTCTCTGTAACCTGAAAAACATTTAAACCACATATTATAACACCAAAATTACGTATGCATTAGCATGCAAAAATTTTAAGAAAATTTTTGTGATAAAATTCACATTGAAATTTACATTTTTATACACAAAACATTTTAAATTCTGATATGTGAAACTTACTTAACCTATAAACACATCAAACTCTAATAAAAATTTGTTTGTTGCTGGAAACGAGCTTTAAAATTATCACCAAACACAGTACTCAAGCCAAAGTCACATTAACAGCTTCACCAGTAATTTTAACTAATTTCTGTGAAGTCAGGCAAGGTTTGTCATTAAATCCTACTTGAAAAACAATAACAATATAAAACATTCCAAAACACATTATTGTATAAAATAAAATTAAAAGAGGCTTCACATATTAATAATTACCATTAACTCTGTAACGATTAAAATTTTCAATTGTTTCATTTGACAGAAATGAAGCACATGAAGAGATAAGTAACGCAACCTCATATCAACAATGTAATTATGTAATGAAAGCAAAAAATTTCAGTACCTTGAGAGACACTGAGGCTTGCTCAACATAGAAACCTGTGTGATAAGTATGGCCTACATAGGCACGATGGTGTTCAGCAGACCAGTCTTCATTCCAATATATGGGCATAACTGACGGAACCCAACTCCAGGCCCAGCCAGCCCATGACTCATTTGTTGAATCTGTTAAGTAGATAATGAAACTCTATTTACTTTTTTTGGGAGAGACAGTTACTAATCTAATAAATTTAAGTAATTCAGAAACAGAACAGATATAATAAAGCCAATTACAAAGTGGTCATTTCTATCATATCAATCATCCGCAGTCAGGATATATAAACCATCTAATACAACATGTATCAATAGGTTTATAACTGCAGATTATCAAATAGTTAAACCAGAGCTGTGATTTACAACATGCTCAGTTTGTAATTCTGCACTCACCAGTCACTGTCACAGGAACAGAGTCCTGCATGGTATCTAAATCCTGTTCCACATTCTGAGACTGTTCCTGACGTAGTTCCTTGCCATGCAGAGCTATTGCCAACAGTGCCAATCGCATCAACATGGGCACCTGCTGCTCTGTGAGGCTGAAATCCATTCTCCCACAATGAATGTCAGCTCGGGTCATGGCCACTCGCTTGGCTGTTGCATTTTGGTAACTCCGCAATAAGTGAAGTTCCATAGAGCAGCGGTAGAGAAGAGGTTCCTACATAAAATTATGGCAAACGTGCTTAAAAGCAAATGGGCAGCTCATATGGTCCTGAGTGTTAACAAATATGTAGTAACTTACTATTACTGTACGAGCAGTACTATTATAATATTTTCACGCTAGGTAACGTTCAGACATATAAGCCCCTCAGTTTGATGCCATTTGTGTATGAAACTGTTTCCTTCAATTGTACCATAACCTCAAACATTTTGTTTAGTTACAAATACATTTTATGTATAAATTATCTTGATTAATATAAAACTCAAGGCAGCAGTGAAGATCTCTTTCTAGTTATTCCATAATTCTTTAGTCCTCTTGGACAATATTGCAACACTGCTCATGAATGTTGGTCTTTCACTATTCTTTCCAGATGCAATGTCGAGCAATCTTTACATCATTATTAAATTGCAGATTATGTATATGTGAAGTCATCTAAGAGGGTGAAATGTCACACTACATACACAAATCTATCTCTGCTGACTCTGAATGTTGTTGGCCTTTCATTTCCATGACAATTTTCAATTCCATATAGACATACTGGATGAGTCACTGAATGTTATTAATGTGTCTTTGTAGATCATTTTATACCACTAAATTCTAGTGCATCCACACACAGTACAGTGTTCCTTACCTGATACATCTCTATCTTGCCAGAAGCATTTCTTTTGTCTAGGCAGATAGTAAGATCGGCAAGACTGACCAGTTTCCGCAACATTATTTGTGTTGGTGATAAGTCTGAAATGACCAATACTTGTTAAACAGGATAACATTTTTGATCACATTAAATGTATAATATAAAATACCACTGTGTTGGATAGGTTCAGTGGGTAAAGAATTATCAGAGTATAAGTTGAACTCAGATAATCACAGTGGCTGTGCAATCTGAAGTGTACACTTGAACACTGAACACTGGGATAATGGGTTCAAATCCCATTTCAATCATGAATGTAGGTCTATGTCCTTCTGTGAGGTTATGTCCTATGTAAACATAGGCCCTGAGACAGGCTGGACATGATGTTATATCATAGCACTATATGTTCATGTCCCAATGGATGATAAAAGAGATAACATAAAGAATGACTTTATATGGAGAACAACAGTGTCTGATCAGTTTCCTATATAACACACAAACATTTTGATAAATTTCAATGCAGGAGATATTTCAAACTGGCAATTGGAAATGAAAGTCTACATGCAGTTACTACTGACAAGGAGGTTAAGAGTAATAAAATTTTACCACTTTGAAAATTAAACAGCTAAGAGTACAATGTTACCAAACCATAGTAGATATAAGCACATTTGGAGTTCTCCTGATGGCATGACACAACAAAATCTGTCATATTTGAAGAGATACATGATATCATCCATAAATGACTGACATCAATTGTTTTAGATATGACTATAAAAATGATCACTATGTATTTATTACTGCAAAAATAAATTAAAGACAGTGAGTTAAACCAAAACTACGTATGTAAGATTTTGTATCAAGAACTTACAAAATGAAGAGATGCTAAAATCTCATAGAGTTTTAAACTCTTGAAAGTTTCAACAGGAGGTAACAGTGAACAATGTGATTAGCTGTTGGTTTAAAAAAAACAGGACTGTTTTTACCAAATTAATAACTATTAACTGTAATAAAATCCTATTGAGCATTAAGCATCATCATTGTAAACTCCAGTGTTTCAGAGACTATTTCTATCCTCATTATCTGTTGTAACTTTCAAATATGTAAACAGTCACAAGTATGGCACTTGCTATTAGGTAGTCTTAGTAAAAACATTAAAACATGCTAAGATTTCTTATTCTGAAAACTGAAACCTCCAAAACCAGAATATGATACTAATTGTATAGCAGGGCCAAAGTGTTGCAGTACTGACCTGTGAATGCTGGTTGCCATGATTTGTCAGCTGACTGCAGAGTCACAGTTTTCACATTGACAGACAGAACAATATCTTCTTCCACATATTTGAGGATAAGATTGTTGCATAAAATGGTAATGTTGCTCACAATCTTGTTCACTAGGCTCTGCACATAGCCTGGTGGTGCCACCACATCTTGTCTGTATTCATAAATACCTCTGTTACTTTCATGAGTTTATATTAACCACATATTTAAGCTACACCTGCATATAACACCGTCTCCTATTATTAAAAATACCATGGATTAAAAGACAAAGACAAATGTAACTGATTATTGCCTGTATCAGATACTAGTAACACACACCAGAAATCAAACTTCTACACCACAACCTAAAAGTGTGGTGCTATATAATTATATTCTATTCATTCACTATACAGCATCCAAATATAAAATGTCACAGACCAATGGTCTAATACAAATGAGTATTTGTATAGTGCCAATTTGTATCTAATAAGTAAACTTTTTTAAACCTTTTGCATCGCCTGTTTCTGTCTCCGTCTTCAGATGAGTGGTACCAACTCTGTTGAGTCTCTTAGACAGAGAGAGAACCAGCCTCCAAAACATCGTGGGTTTTTAAGAAAAGACAATGGAAAAAGTCCTGACAATGAATAATTTTAAGTGTAAACTACCGTCGTCAAAACCCTTTAGAAGTGAAGTAAACTTTTTCATTTATTCCTTATCCATCCGAGGAACCCAGATATTATTTATGCAGATTAAAGTGCTGGTCACTGGGTACACATTATTGTTATATGCCTTCAATCTACATCTGACCTAGTATTTGTTTCTCATTTCCCCACATTAGTTGTCTCATTTGTCATCATGCATGCCCGAAAACTGAATGACTGTGCATATTAATTTTATTCGTATAAACTTGAAAAACAGTGAATCATTCAACATATGTAAATAAGAAAGTAAAATATTCCACTCTATAATTTGCATTCGAAACATTTGTTCAATTTGTAGTTTACTTGGGTTATTTTTCACAAGCATTTATTTATGTCATGGATAATCTACCCATAACTGCAATATTTCTACCTACATCCTAAAAATGGTATGTACATTAGATATTTGAAATGCCTTGAAGAGAGAGAGAGAGAGAGAGAGAGAGAGAGAGAGAGAGAGAGAGAGAGAGAGAGAGAGAGAGAGAGAGAGAGAGAGAGAGAGAGAGAGAGAGAGGAAATTGGTGGGGGGAGAAGTGAGAGACACTTTTATTTCTGGGGGGGAGAAAGAGCATCTTATAGTTAGAAGGTCCCCAGTCAATGCCTGCTCGTCCTTCTGTTAAGGATAAAGTAAGAGCGAAGACGTTAGTGCGATAATTGGCAGAAAATACGGAATTTTGAAATGCCTTGAAGGACAAAGCACATCTACATAATTCAGTTCTTACCTCCAAGAAAACATACCACATCAATGTTACAGAGTTCAGTCTTTTACTGAATTTAAAGAAAAATCTTGATGTTTGCTGAGAACCAAATGAAACTCACAAAGATACCATGTAAGTGACATGCAGAATTAATGAACGTTAAAGTGGGTGACACATTTACCACTGTCATATAAAGGGTGAACAAAACATACCGCTTATTAGCTTTCCTACGGCTGTCCTTGGAAGTATTTGTAGCTGAACTTGCATGGCTTGCAGAATCAGATCCTACAGAATCTTCTCCATGCAACTTGAGTATGCATTCTGAAGAGAAAATGCACATGCTTTAATTTCACATACTTTACTGTAATCAGCATTTTTAGATCAGTAACCTTTAAACATGAACATGATGAACTACACCCTTAATAAACCACCTTCATAGCAGAAAGAAATTGTGAGGTTGAAAACAAAGTCTCCTTTAGAATAATACACATACTAAAGAGTCAATAAAACACACAATGTTGTAAGAGAAAGATGGGATATATGCTAATGAAATAAACATGTTTTTCGAATTCATTTATTGCAATTTTTCAGGCCTCGGATGGCTTTAATGTTCATATATGCAGATATGAACTTACTGTTTCAAAAATATCCATGTCCCAGAGTCTATCTCATCGTGATAACAATGGCAAAGAACACAAACAATGAAACCTCCCATTATGTAATTCTTCCATCCTCCTATTACTAGCCTATTCACTATAATCATATCAGACCTATAGTATTGATAGTGATGGTAATAGGTTCTGAAGCCAGCTTCGTCCATGGCACATGTATCAGCAACTCATGAATGTGACCACTAACAAAACTGAATGGCAGCTGTAGTTCCTGCTCCAGTACTTCCAACCTAAGATCCAGGTTGTGGAATGAAGCATCTCCTCCCCATAATGACACCTGAAACATAACTAAGGTACTGAAATCAACTGTAACACTGCTTGCAGCATATGATGACAAAGTGAGCATCTCTTCATGAAAACAATGAAGTATAAACTATTTCTAGATTGTTCCAATGACGAAACAATTAATCATGAAGAATAATTTATTTACAAGAAAGTTTATAAGGGGAAATACACATTTCAAGCAAGTAATAAATAAAATTAAAGTTTCTGACAAGTAATTACCAACCAGGCTAGTGAACAATGTTATTATAAGAACTCTTAGGTTAGGTAATAACAAGATTTGTCTTTGCATTTTGTATAGTAACTGACAATCCATTATAACTATGCATAATGCAATTTGATGTAGTTACTGAATAAAAATACCATACACAAAATGCACAAATTCCATAAAATAGATATGGGTGCAGAAGAAGCATATCACTATCATCATCCTGCCAGGTTTAACATCATGTGGCATGTTACAAGTAACCACACAAAACAAAATAATTTTGATAAAGAGACTTCTTGAAAAGCGCACACTTTGTTGACTGAGAAGATAGGGCAATAACATTCAAATTGATCTTTAAAAGAGAGGTTTTGAGGGCCAAAGTTAGATGAAATTGGCTCAGGATCATATCCAATACCAAAAAGCGCACACTTTGTTGACTGAGAAGATAGGGCAATAACATTCAGATGGATCTTTAAAAGAGAGGTTTTGAGGGCCAAAGTTAGATGAAATTGGCTCAGGATCATATCCAATACCAGACTTTGGTATTAAGTGTTGTTGAACTTTCTGATTCTGCTACCACAGAGTTCACAAATAAAACATTCACTTTATGGGTTATTTACATTAGTGTGGAACTATGGAACTGAGAGTAATCTTACCTGTGAATCCTCAGGTCTAAAATTCTTTATGTACTTGTCTACATAGCTCAGTAATATTGGTGTGATGTAAGATTCAAGCTTGAACATTGTCCTGCTACAATGTTATTCAATACTGCAGTTCATCTTGACTCTAAAACATAGCATTGATAAAGACACAATTACTTGATGTTGCTATAAAAAATAAGACAGGGCCAATTTCAAATCCAGCCAAAATATGTAGTTACTGACTGGGAAGAATAAAAACAACAACAATCCAAAGTAGGATTTGAGGTTTTCATGGCAGTAAACATGAAAATGGCTGTCTTATGGTTTGTTGTTTACCAACGTTACAGAAGCCCCTACCACCTCCATTTTCCTCGTTTCTACCATGATGATGGAAGCAGCAAGAACCTCTGAAACGTTGGTAAACTTCTACCAACGTTGCATGGCACTACAACCTGAAGACAGCCACATTCAACCACATCCTAATCAGTCTTAGCAACAGAATATATCTAACATTTTAACTATTTGAGAGTTAGACTATGGATAGATTGATAAGTTGCAGAGGGTGACTTTAAATAGCCACCCATGTGATATTTACCTTCTGGGTTCATACGACAGCAACTAATTGTATGGCACACATCTGGACCACTGCACTGTTGTTAGTAATTTGTTTTATTCTTGAATGTATTGTGTCAATGATATAAGTTCATGTTCAATATAAGCATTACTATGTAGTTAAATTTTAATTTAGAAAATGAGTCACTTATGCAGTTGTGTTGAGTAAAAGTTGTGACTTCGTCCTTTGGCAATATTTTTTACTTCCCTCGTCACCAATAATTGTCTATGCGAAAATTATCTCCAACACATTTTTTCATAATTGTGACAAGTGGAAACTTAACACGAAATTGAGCACCTTCAATAAAATCATTATCACTGTCATTGAAGTTATCATGTGTCCGCTACATTATTCCATCAGACATACTACGCACACTTCGTTACTCAACCGTGACCATCGTTCTGACAACTCTAATAATCCGTCAGTGCATCCTTCTATATTATACTCACACCGAAAGTCGAAATATACGTACCTTAAAATGCTATAATTCAGACTATTACCTTAAAATATCTCCATAAGAAGTACATAACCTCTATTCGGTACAGAGTTAGCCACTGTTAGGTTATCTGTGCTATTTGCAAATATCTGGGGTGTTGGCCATGAGTTTTCTCGTAATTGTGTGTTCATTTGATAGTCAATCGATAAAGAAGTTCACAGCATACATTTTATGCCATGTTTAGAAACTGTTTCGTCGACATCTTCATTGTAGTGCATATTATTTCTCGAAACAATGAATATTTCAGTGGGCTGGTCACTCACTACGCATAAATGCACGCTTTAAAGACTATGAAACCTCCGAATGGAGGCGGCGATGACCCGCTACTGGGTTAAGCTACAAATAGAATAGAATAGAATGGAATGAATATTTAAAGAAACAATATTGTATAATAGGAAGAAAATTACAGTCACTGAACCTGCGAAGGCAAGGAACCCATATGAGTTTTAGGTTCTCCTGGCAACAAGTATTCTGGGATGTTGCGCAGCGGTGAGTCGTTACCCTGATGATGGCGGCGGAAAGTTCTTCAAACACGTCGATATCTACCATACTATATGGTGCAGCATCCTAGTTAACACCCATCTTCAAGAAATCCTATTTGCATTAACACATGAAACTGGTTTTCTGTCCCTAATAATCTTATGAATTATTCCCTTTCCAAACCAGTTGGTAAAATATAGCTTGCATGTAGAGCCAAGTTTATGACTGAATGGTGGTATCCCTCCATGTCCACATATTTATTTATGGTATGTGCTCAAATAAGTATAGGGATAACTTTATGTTTGCCTTATTAAACAAATCAAGACAAACCAAATTTCTTTAGAAATTATGGTCCTGTTCATGTAAGCAAATGGACAACACTTCTGAAGAGTTTTGTAAGTGGGTGGTAGGCTATCAGTTAACAATAAGCCTCAATCAGATTAGTACTGGTTCTAGCAGTGCAGTGCATACGCCCACCCAAAATGTGACATAAGTATAAGATGAATTTAAATACAAAGTTGATCAAAAAGCAAACATTATCACATGTTTATTTTTCTCCTGACTTGGATTTAATTTATTTTGTACTTCTTATTTGTGAGCTATGTATTTAGGCTTCTCAGCCCTGATGGAATTCTGAAGGAATTGTCAACCTATCAGCTCCCATCAAAATATACTAAATACACCTGGTACACATCCTTTGCTGATTGTCTGAAAGAACCACCAAATTTATACTCTAAATATCTAAATTACCACTGCAGTTATATATATTATTACCTGATTTATGCAGTATGTGCATTCCTATAAATCACTGTATAATACAAAAGCATGTAAATCGAAGCTATTTTTACAGACTCATTATTTAAAGAGGGTTACATTTTTGACTGAATATGTTTCAATTTTAAATTCGGGGAGTGTTATTTCTAACATTGTAAAAGCATATAAGAGCATTGAAGCATAGGACACTGAATAATGAGCTGACATTAAATATATGTATAATTTATTTATTATTTGTATTTACTGAAAATGCTTTTGAAGATTACTTGGTAGGGTTAAATTAAAGGAGATTAATTAGAGGAGGTGGAAGGAGTAGGGTTTTACACAGACAAACTATAAGGAGTAGGTTAAACAATACAAAAGAACATCTTGATAAAAACCTTAACATGTGATACACCCTGTTTTCACAAACAATGTTCAGGTGAGCTAGTCATGATGGAACAACCATTACATGTAGTGTGAAGGATTTATTACCTCATTCAAAGAACCAAGTCATATAGTGTAGGAAATGCCAGCCTCTTAATAGGTCACAGAATAAATGAAAATACATAATAATAATTACAACAGTGATAATAATACAATAATTTTGATGTGACAGCCGGCTTTACTTCCCCTCTAAAGAAAGTTGTGCTACAGATTTTTATCACACTTAAAAATCCACCAACCCCGGCTGGGTTTGAACCCACAAACCTTGGGTCCAGTGGCAAGCACGCTAACCACTAGACCACCGAGGGCAACTTATGAGAAGTTTATATAGAATATAATTAAGATTAATTGAAAGATGAGTTCTTTGAAACATATGTAATTGATTTTACTCATAGAATGTCAAAAACTGATAAATGTTATACAAAATCAGGTACAACTGGTTACTGAAGCAAATGGTAGCAACCAATAAATTAAATCATTTTAATAAATCAGAAGTACTTGGAAATCAGAAATAATTGTGATATGCATGAAATATATAAACTGTCGCCAGATTGATTAATCGCTTCTGTACTTCTTCTTTAACCTCTTAAATGTTATTCATTAGACAAAGACATAGGGCTATTATTTGGTGTTTGAGATCAGTGAAAGAAACATATTCTGGCATTTCTTAACAGTTGAAGTTTATTTTTTGTCCTTCAGCAATATAAATGTTACCAAGTATAACATTTAAATGTAAAAAGATTTATTGAAATAAAAATAAGTCTGGAAAGAGTTACCACATAAGTGGTCCTTCATGTATTACAATGCTGTCTAATAAAACTGGAAATTCGTTTTTAAAATCACATTAAAGTGAGTTTTATTAATTAATAAACATATCATATGGACCGAAACAGAAATCTCTTTTGACTGATTTAAAAACAAATTATTTAAAAAATTGTTCCCATTAACAATAATATAAAATATAATGAATTTTTAATTATGTGATATTTTTATCTTTAATCCTGCAAATCGTAAATAATTTAACCCTTGCTTTTTTATCATGGCACAGGGACTTAGGATTTTAAAAACATGTATTTATTGTAACAAATGTATGCTTAATAATTATATAGTACCAAATTCCTTGAAGAGTTCTAAGGGACTAGGCATTTATGGTTTATATGGGAAAAGTAATTAGTAATGAAAACTTATACAGCTTATAGGCTGTATGTTATGTATTTTTGTGCACATGTATGTGTGTGTGCATGCATGTATGTATATTTGTTCTGTCAGACAAGAGATCTTTTTTCTGTCTAGAAGCAACCTATATATTGCAACACAATGAAAAAAGAAAATGGAATTATTTTCATAACTGACAGCACTGTGCACACATGCACATGAGTGCATGCACGTGCGTGCGCACACACATGCGCACACAAGCTAGTTAAGACATTTCTGTTAAATATTCTTCAAAGTTACACTGTCTTGCTCACTTGCTGTTCACATGGCTGGTATAGTGTATCTACTATCATGCTGGAGAGCTCTGCGTACTGCCTGCGTTGCCTCTTCAATTTCACTTCTACGCTGCCGTTCCTCACGTAATAGCGCCAATCCATTCCGGGCTGCAGTGTTGTACCGCTGGCTGAGTGAAACCTCTGTGCTGCGCACTCGAGGGATGTGGCCCGTATATCCTGCAATGGGTGGAAACTCAGGAGAGATGTGGTTATCTGTAACACATTAACACATGCACTACACATCACACTGTACAAATGCATCACCCTTCCAAAAAAAATGCTCTGATTTAGCATTAAATGTTTGCTGGTTTAAACTAACTCCATGGAGCTGTTTTATGAAACTAATAGTCAAGAAATTTCACACACTTGGATGGTTTGCATGGTATCAAATAATTATATTCATTAACTGTAAAGACTGTGGGCATAAAGATATCATTATTGTTACAATTAATTTCTGAACACTACTTTTTAAAATAAATTGTCATATGAACTTTAAAAAAGAACATGTATTACTTGCATAATGATCTGGCTGTATCAGATGAAGAGATTACTTAGCATTAAATGATTTGTGAAGATCATTATATACAGAGAATTATCCAGACCTGGAAGGAAGTGCTTTCATTCACATGGAGAAGATAAGGAAAACAATAAACAACCTCGATGAGGAAGCAGTTTCTAGCCAAAATTACAATTAATTACATCCAGATTATAAGTCAAATGCTTTACTGATGTGCTACCTCAGGTCAGTATGCTTTGATTCTTGGTTTATTTAACAATGCTGTTTCAACTATTTTGATTGTGTAGTATTAAGACAGAGTGATTTGTGAATGATGAATTGGAAAGTGTGTGGCAGGAAGCAACCATGGCTTATATTAAAGCATTATCGTGACATTTTCCTGGAATGACTGAGGAAAATGATGAAGAATATTATGGATCATGAGCCTGCAGTTCAAGTAGAACCTTCCAGCACAGAACAGGATTGCTGACCACTTCACTGTAATATTCAGGTACTCAGTATGGTGTCCTGTTCTGTATTGTTGGCTGCATACTTTTCATCATTACACCAGCACTTTTGATAGCACAACTTGCTCGCACTCTTTTAATTCATATTATCTAAGTTCTGAAGGAAAGCTTTAGTCTTCTTGGTTGCAAAGTTTCAGAACCACTGGTCAATGTCACACTTTCTTTTGCCACCATAATTGTGGTTCTGAAGAGAAATTTCAGGCAGTTAGAGGATGAATCTAGGTGGGGAGGTGGGAATGTTTCAGAAACACTGTTCAGTTGCATATACATACCACTATATTTGCAACTATGGTAGTTGTTTAATGTGTTCTTCACTTCATCTCTGGATCGGACAGGGGGCATTTTAGGAGCAGACTGTGACCTGTGCCCACGATCCTTCTCTTTCCTCACTTTCTCTTGTGACATTCTCTGACTGAATTCCATCACACTGTCATCTGCTGCTCGCTGGAAAGATTTGCCATATCGGAAATTCATCCCTGGAATATAACCTGACAAAAATGTATAGCATTAGGTAGTGCATTTTCTCTGTTCAAAATAAACACATGATACTTTACCTGCACTATCTGTTGTAAGATATAAGTAATATAGTTTGAAAGTTTTGCTTATGGCAAATTCATACACCTTGATCACTTTCTCTAGTCTGTGCCTGTCTGGCATCGGTCCAGGTCCGAGGGTAGCTCAACCACCAGGCCCAACAGATAGGATTTCTGCCCTCTTTCACCTTTTAACCTGAAGATGGAAGCAAAATCCTACTCCAGAAATGTAGTTTTATAATTTCAGATTTTATAACTTAGATGATGGACGAAGTACAAAAGAATAATTTTACACAATAAGGATTCTTGTTTAACAGCAATATCAAAATGAACGTAACAATTTCCATGTGGAAATTCAAAATCTCCACAATGATCTTAATAATTAAAAATTGTTATAATGCAGCAGGCAGGAATGAGGAGGATTGGCAGAATATAGTCAGTGGAGTAACAAAGCTACAGATACCTAGTTCCTTGATATTGAAATGCGTTGAAGAATTCTACTCCTACCTGTGTATCCCAGCACATATCTACGGGCCCTGTGTTTAAAAGGCAGCACTGGATCCTCAGCATGACCTTCTTTACGAACTGCTGTGGTAAGTACCACTTTGTTGGGATCACTTTGTCTGTACGGCTCATGGCGAACTGACAAATCTTTCACACTCAGTTCCTTGAAATAAAACATATTTGATACAGTAATACACTAGTCACTGCCATAACAGAAGTGATTCACTTCTCTCGTACATGTTGTCATAAATATGCAAACATTTAATAAAGTTGATCTCAAGTACTATTTAAATTAAAGCAAGAGGCAGTTGAATTCTTGGTAGGTATAAAACTTGAGTGTGCTATTTAAGTAGGTCTAACTTAAAACTGTTTATTCTCCCAAGTATAAATATAACTATACATTAGTGACATTTTAAATCTACTCTAAACATCTTTTTCTTTTAATGGATTATATATTGACTTCATTACTGGTGATGCCTAACTTCATACAAGCACTGAAAGCAGTGGCGGCCAGTCCATAAGAGCTGCAGCACCCCCTATAATTTTTAAAAAATTAAAATATCTTTTGTATTTATTTAATTTGTAACACTTTTTTCCCTCTATATCATTATTTTAATATTGCCCCTTACGTTGTCATTATCCACTAATCGGCTGATCTGATAGTAAGTTCACGGGCGAGGACTGCGAAGCAGAACGGGGCTATCATCCGGCTGCAAGGATTTCAGGGGGGCCAGCCGGTCAAAAGCAGAGAGCGCGGCGGGCGGTAGAGTGAGGGGCAGTTCACTGGTAGAGCGCGTATCGGGGCTGCAGTCCCAGCAGCCGGCTTTTAGTAAACACCCTTGTCCGGTACCACGTGTTTTAGACCGGTTTCTGTATCACAAACTGTTTCGTGGTTATTGTTAATGAGTGTTCAGTAATTCTGTGTGCTGACTATTTTTCGTTCTAATAATGATAATGAGCAAAGGAAGTGTATCATAGTTACGGCAAATTATTTATTTTTGTCTTAGAGTGAAAAAAGTTACGTAAATAATTATGGCCGCCCTCTTCCGGACTTCCAAGCACATATGGGTTTTCTCCTGATGTAAATTTAATTTCGTTTATTTATATTGTTTTGTGTTGTTTGCGATGGGTTAGATTATCCTGGAGAATTTCTAGCGTGTTCAACGGGTGATCGCGGGGTTGTCCTGAAGAAGTGCTGGAGAAGTCCTGGAGAAATTCTGGATAAGTCGTAGTGAGGTGTAGGACTAGTCCTGGATCATTGGTCATGGAGAAGTGCTGGAGAAATCCTGGAAGGTTATGCGGAAGCCGTAAAGCAGCGGTGGGTTTTATCCTATGCCGGTCGGTTATTTTGGATTCATTTACGTTTGATTGGTATAAGTTATATTGGCTTAGGTTAAGTTAGGTTTAACTAGGTTAGCTATGGTAAGGTTAGGTTTTATTAAGCTACCCGTTTATAGACAGCACACTTATTCAAGCAGTTGCTCACAACATTTTATGCCATTTAAAGCATAGTATCAAAAAATATCACGGAAATTATGCACGGAACCACAACCTAATATATCCCGAACTAGAGTCAGTGGGGAACAAGGATCACCTCAGGGTTGACGTGGTAATTTTTATGTATATCAATAAATACAGGAATAACAAATTTAAGAAACCGAATAATTTTACTTTTGAAATTAAAGAAAATCTTATACACTATTTCCCTAACTGGTACAAAAGTTTGGTTTACTGGCTGAAAGCCCGCTGTCGACTATGTCCACTCGAGTAATGCCATGTGTTTTGACCTGCATACCAGATCCCTTGCTGGCGAGGGAACCTCCACATATGGCTAACTATAAATAAAACATTTCGATCTTCTTTACTCTTGACAGAAGCATAAATGCCTAGTAAAACGCTATTGGTGAGGTCAGCTGTTAAATATTTGGAAATCTCGTGGATTTGATCCTTGCATAAAGTATGCTGCACCAACTCCATGAAATTTAACAGAACAACAATTCGACTGGAAACATTAAATAGTTCCACATGCATCGTACACAACTGTGGCGAGGAACCATATGTTTCAAAGAACACAGGTATTTTTTTTTCCGAGGGATCATGCCTACTCCAGGGGAAATACATAATCCCATAAAAAGAAACACAATGAATTCCAAACACTTGACTTCGAACGAAAATAGAAGACTATGAGTATTAGTTTTCTAAAACAAATGTCGGTCCTGACATGTGCATCTCGATATAGATGGCGAGTAGGAAATTGACACCATCGTGCTAGAACTGAAAGAATTTTTGGTGAAGACCTCCACATTTCGATTCACACAAAGCAGAACCGGAGGGAAAGAAGCAACCTATGTTTTACCTATTGTTTTGCATGAGTAAGACGGTTTCTCAACGTAGGAAAAGCACAAGGAAGTGTCTGGCAGCAGGATGTGAGTATCAAATACGTTAACCGTTATATTCTGTGTAATAACCCGCACTCGTTACAAAGACTTCCATTAGTTGAGGAACTAAAGGCGACAATAAACTTATGTTGCATGTAATATTGTAGGCCAACTAGTAAGACTAATTTTAATTAAAACCGAAGAACTGTAACTTACTAATGATATCATACGAGATAACAACCTCAATAGCTAACGATTTATAATCTTTCGGAGATTGAAATATCGCACCGAATGGCAGCTTTAAGACCTCAGGTTAAATTGGGGCTTTACATAAGGAAATTAAAATAAAACCTTCAACCAGTACCTTGATAATATCTTTAGTGTTTGCTCCATATGGTTTACCAAAGCGGAATTTAAGTGTAGGACAATGGCCGGTATACCTAAAACAGAGAAAGTAATATATTACTTGCTTACAGTACATCAATACAGCAGACCTACAGATTTCGTCCATATGCTATGATTTAGTTACCACAGAAGTATAACACAATGATTTTAATTTAATTTGCATCACCGTGGATTACCTTATTTCAATTAAGACGAATTTTAGCAATTGCATTTATAAACAAAAGTTCAAAGCAGATTCCATTGAAGTGGTCTAAAAAGAGAGATGTTTCATCTCCATTCCGTTTTAATTTTGATCGAAGTATGTTATCAGAAAAACTGAGAGAAAGCATAAGGAATTCAAATTGAATGAGAAACACCAAATACCGGTAGCTTGTATTTTGAAGCTTGTGTTAATGTACGAACCTTAAATCCAAATACCGTAAAAGAAAACTTGTAATACTCTTGAGAAGGCATTAAGTAGCAAATACAAAAATAAACGGTTAAAAGGCATGCAAAGCACGCATTTGATTTTATAGTACGCAAACTTGTTTCCAATTTAAAATGTTAAAGGATTAAAATATCCGAAAGTTCTGGCCTGCAAGCGATCAGGCTTCTTTCAGAAATAATTCTTAAACCCCCTCCCCCAAAGAAATATTAAAAGCACCTCGAGGGGATTACTTTTATCATATTCTCAGGACACAGCTGATAGTCGTTGCACGTTTCCGAAAAGTAACTCTGAACTCTAACGAACTTCAAACGTGTGCATCTGCCCCCCTGATTCAATTAAGCAAATTAATATTACATACGCTGACTGACTACATCTTAGTACCCTTCAACTACTTGTCATCAGAAAACATCAACATGGCAGTAGTGCGAAACAATTTTATACACAAAATTGGTTCCCAGACATCCATAGCTCTTTCGTCCAGAAGAAGTTCAGTCCAATTCATTTTGTATTTTATTTTATAGCCACCCCGAATACCAAATGGTTGCAACTTCAACTGAACCCAGTCCCCAACAAGAAAGTTCCAGCACTGTAGCCACTGAGTTACAGTGCATAAAACCTAAATGAAAACATAATAACGATGCACAATAAATATTTTATTGGCCTGAATGACAAGCAGCAGTCCTATTCCTTCGCCATAGTCAACAATTATTCATTATTACCTCACTGGTATGGTAAAATAACTTCACCAACTCAAAAACACAAACCAAGTCTTTGTGAAACACGTTCCCCTCGACAAGGATATTTTAGGAAACGCTGGGGAGCACTGTGCCATTTTCAAATTCTGTAAGAAACATCTGTGCTCTTGCATGCTGCAATGAAAAGGTAGTAGATAAATGGAAATTAAGTTTCGGGTGAGAAATGTTAATTTATGAAATAAATTATAGAGATTGTAAGCTTTTGACCTACAGTGGACAACGCGCCTAAAAATTATCGCGGTAAAGGCACAGTTACATTGATCACAAACGTAGAAGACTCTCTATTGATTTCTAATGTTATGTCCTATATAAAGACGATCAATACTAAGGCTTCACTTTTCAATGCTTTTGCATACAATGAAACATTTGTTTTCGTGTGTAAATAAAGACTGAAATGATTCAACAATTTTTTGTTAAATTCTCCAATATTAAGTTGTATAATAATTTGTTTATCCGTTTCTCAGTTTTCTTTTTCATGCATACTGAGAGACCGACGAATAGAATACGAGATACAGATGTCAGCGTGTCCCTTAAGCTGTGGCTAAGCGCCCAAATACTGCATGCCTACACACTTATGTTTCTTAGACAATAAAAGCGAATTAGGAGCATAACTTATTTCTACACCATACATTCAACTTATGAGAGTGTCCTCAATGTTTATTAGCTAGGTAGACAAGATCCAACATTCGACAGATTGTCCCATTTGCAACCACTGATCCTTTGGATTTTGTTTCGTCAGGAAATACAATTTTGCCCAGTCAATCAAATGCTACTTCTCTCTCTATTTTCTTCTTCTTCTTCTATTTTTACACGCGTCAACTAGCAAACTCAAAACGACATTGGCCATCAGTTTCGACTTAATGTGTTCTACTATTTGCAGTTTATAATAGGCCTACCCTCAGATAAAAAAGTATTATCTTTTTCGTTGCAAACTGTTTGGCTTGCTAAACAGTCTACTTAAATTTGGTATAGCCTACAGACATTCTGTTATTGAAATCGCATTCTTGCCAATACCACTGAATTGCGAGTTAATTTCCCCTCATCTTCTCAATATAACATTTCAACAGACTACCGCCACTGAAGCAATTGGGTGAGATCACTATCAGTGATGGCGTGCTGTGATCATCTTCCTCCGCCAGGCACCACGAGGGATCCCTGTGTATAGATCCTAACCCCGGTTGCATGTTGCCACTTCATAAAATAGGTATGCAGCGATGGGAGGCTTCACTCAAAATATGATTTATTCCTTCACCTCACAGCCATGTTCGTAAGGGCATAACCACAAAATTGTTCTCGAAAAGTTTCGTTTTGTAATGCATTCTTTGTACGAAGCGCAAATGAAAGTATAATGGGAAGGTCTGGTGTGCATCCGGAACTACTACAAAGATTTCAAAGAAAGTTGGTATCGGAGTTCTACGCCGAAAGTTCCCGAACGAAATTTGAGTTTGTTCTGTCCATTATGTTATTTTACTAGGAGCGCAAATTAGTATTTATCAGTGTTATAAAAATGGTTCATGGCAGAAAAACTGCTGCATAAAACAGCCTTAAATGTAATTAAGATTTCTACTTAATTTCTAACACAAAACAATCTTCGATATAGTGTACATTTAAAGATTTCAAGAAAAACATTTCTTGCTGTGTTCGGCATCACTGAAGAAAAATACTGGCTAGTTAGTGCGGTGCAAGAACAAATTATTTGTACAATTAGAAGTTCTTTGTCATGTACTATTCTGCATTACTCACTTACGTCATTTTTAGCCAAATATTTTCATCAGTAATCTGTTTCCTGTTTTTACCACAAAATTAAGAGTTGAGTACGTACAGAATTCTAGTTTATATTTGGTGCACCACAAAATGTGAGGTGGGACAAACTGTTGCGTTTCGTGTATAATTATAATAAGAAATAGCACATTGTTAAAGATACAATGGCACCTACATTTTATGCAACATCATGCTTACTCGGGGCAAAAATTAAAAGAAACGCCCAGCAGTGACAGACATTGTGTTGAACAAGTCGCAAAAGAGGAATTGTTCGCAAAATTAATAGAACTACATTCACTAGTCGGATAGAAATGCAAACAGCGTGATCGAATAACGACTTTTTCATGGAAATCTTCCAGAATTTTACTATGGCTGAAGAAAGTCATGGAAATCCTCAGGCAGGATAGCCGATCTCCAGGCCGAGATTCGAATCCAGGACCTCACAAATACGAAGCACAATTGCTAACCATTCGACCGTGAACATTAGGTTGCTGCAACTTGAAGACGTCGATTAGATAAAGATAAAGAGGCGTTAAATAGAAACTTTTGTCCTCCAGCAGCGTTCAAAGTTGCTTTATAGCACGGGCTATTGTTTGCTTGGTCAACTTTGAAATAGTCTGACAGCATCGCTGGTTTTGCTTCTCTCCTTTCACTTGTTTGGAGAGGAAACGGCTGGTCGATAGAGTTAGTTGTCTTTGAGACGCGTAAGTAAATACTACAGGCCTTTTGTGCCTGCTCACATGCAACAACTTTGTATTTATCACTTACATTGAATCTACAGAACGCATTAAATCTGCCGTTTACGTAACGTAGGTCCAAGCACTGATTTCTTCGTCTCTAAATAGTGTTACTGTCACTAAATTCCACAGAAATTGCATGAAAAACAGACCTATTTAGCGAACGTGAGCGAAAAACACCTGATGGGCTCAACCACGTCTGTCTGTCTGTTTCTCTCGGCTTTCCTATGGAGGTTGGTCATTATTACCCAACGATGAGAACTCTTCCCACTGTTGGAATACATCGTTGTGCAAAAATGACCACATGACATTCGTTCAAGTATGATATACGCAGCAACAATGACCTGGGATCACATTAGTACAACAATGACTTGAACATCACATATGAAATGTCAGGGTAATATTTTATTTAAATTACCGCAGTGTTGTTTCAAGAATGAATACTGCTACTAAAGAATGCCACAGGAAAGTTTACTGAGTCTGATGAATATTCTTCTTTAGGGTACACTGTTATCTTCGGGACAATTAAAATACGTTGAGGAATATTGTAAGGTAATTTAAATACACCCTATAGGATGTCTGTGTGTTAGCTGTAACAGTATAATTGAAGTTATTACGTAATAATCACGTTTCTTGCGGCTATTACCACAGCTGACCTCTACGTTGATGTTTCAAGGTTAACTTGCACTTCGTATCTTTGCGCAACCATATTTCATTAGAGTTCACTAAGTTATGAGCATTGATGACTCGATCTGACACACCATGCCTGTCGTAAGTTTGGTCGAAATGGATGTCAACAGCTACTGTGGCGCCTGTCCTCACATGACACTTTGATTTATGAAAGAATTTGTTTTACGACCTGCAAAACATCACTCGGTGACCAAAAACGACTTGGAATCTTTTAAACGTCTATCAGTGGGAACAATGAAAAATTATAGACGTTCTCAGTACCGAAATCAACAACACTTAAGCCTGAAATGTTACAAGAAGGTAGTTCTGGCATGATTCACATCGGCACCCTTTTCTCAGTACGTAGCTTGAAATAGTTTGATAAATTGCAATGACCAATTTTCTTGTGTTACGTGGTCCGATCCTCCACCTAACCCCATAGGGTCTTAACCCAATAATATTCTATGTTCCCTCACTTCAACCTTAAGATGGAGGCGGCATATTACCGCTAAAGGTTAGTACACAACCAGAAGACAACAATCGAAAATAGGCAGATTACGTAAGATATTGTTTCATGATATACGATGATGGTAAGGGTTTAGTAAGAAGGCGTCCGTGCAATGGTGTACGATATGTGACGGTGCTATACCGACATTTATACAGGAAAAACTGAAGGATAACAACGAGAAACCTCGTATTCCAGCCGATCCCAACCAGGCAGGTGTGAGACACCCGTAGGTACAGCGCGTTGCCGCCTGTCATTGAAACCTACTACGAATTTCACGAATCCAGACCACATCCTTACATTTTCTTTACCATTCATTTTAACACTATTCTCCTATGTAGAACAAATACATAGGTCTGTAACACTAAACGAGAGCTACAATATATGTAGGCTACCAGTCTGATTCTGGTAAAAAATTACGCTCTTTTCTGTTCTAATCGGTTCTTCAGGTTCTCCGTTAGCAGCTAGGAGTATTTTAATCGTGCTAACAAACTTCATTATCACTTACCTAATTAATCGTGTAATTTGTTTACCTATGTTTAGTATGCATATCACGTACAAGTGTTTGCAGTGAAGATGCAAAACTTAGAGACAGCTCTTGGAATATGAGAAACAGATATTTTAAATGGTAATAAGAAGACCAATGGAACATGTTTTATCCGTACTCCCACGATCTTCAATGCATTTAGCTTACATATATTTATTAAACAAGTTAATCGTTTTAACGTATAGCATTTTAACTATTGTTTTGTCTGGGTGTAACCGTCTCCGCAATAAAAGAGCACAGACTGATAAAGTTTGAAAACAGTGATCACAAGAAATTTTGAGGCAAAAAGGAATAAAGCAATAAGAGGCTGGAGGCAATTTCGTAATCTGTACTCTTTAAGAAATATTATGGTGACCAAATCAAGGAGGATGTGGTGGGTGGGACAAATGTTAAAACGCAAACGAAAGGAAACATAATAAATATATAGGCCTACATTTATTCTGAAAAACTGAAGTGAATACATCACTTTGGAGATCTAGGCGTAAATGGGAAGATAGCGAAAATGAATCTTAAAGAAAGGGGGTATGAACTGGATTCAAATGGCTCGAAGTGTGTTTGAACGACGAGATTTTTGTGACTATGGTAACGAACATTAGGATTCTATATATGGTGGGAAATTTCTTGAGAATCTGAGCTATTGTCAACTTCTGTCGGTTGGAGTGAGTTGTTCCGAAGAACACAAAACAGCAAACCAACTACATAAGAATACAGTGATAGCAAGAAAGGCATAAGTAAATATTTACTGTATTATAATTATATGCCTAACTTCAGTAGTCTTGCTTATCAGTTAATCAAATCGTTTGAACCAACTTGCTTAAAATACAGACCATTCAAACATATCAAAATATCAATAGGCTGTAATATTTAGAAAAGGGTAGGCGTTTGTGTGTGTCCTACGTAAATTACTCTATCAACTTCTCTCTTGGTATCAACGTTTAGAATTCATGGTCCACAACATAAAGCCAAGATTTAATTTACGATCGAAAACATTGCTCACTATATTCCCAAATACAATTCACGATTCATAACAAACACGTAATATAGGTTCATGTTCTACATTTTGACTACAGGAGTTTACACTTCAACACTTGTGCTAAAGGTAAGCAGTGTTTACTGCTCGTGAACTGAAACCCGTGAGACGAGTTTCTTTCGGTACGAAGTATCTATTTACAAACAAGAAAGGTAACAGTCATAAGTGTAGAAATTTGTAATAAAAACATGACATTGAAATGTCATAGTGCTGCCAAAACACACACGACATATACATTTGTCTCTTACCCGGGTATGAGAGAACCGTCAGGTACCGTCATAAAAGAATTCTTCTTTGGCGCTAAGTACTCCACATACATGATGACAACATGCGAACACACGAGACTCTAGTAGCCAACTGATTCGGTCGGTGTGGGATTGTGAACAAGTGACCTCGTACGATCAATCCGCGGCCAGTTCAATGGACAGACACTCCGTGAACATGTTTCAGCCCTCAAAACATTTTAACAGTATTTAGTGAGGAATTTTAACTTGCTGAGGAATTTGAAGCATTTCGAACCAAACTTCTAGCTTCGCATGCGCAATTAAGGAATGTAATTCATTAAAGACTTTTATAATGTTTTTCGCAATTGTTGTTTCTTCTATTACAATTGTAATTATTACCCTTGCCTGGTGTTATTCCCAAACACATTGTGCACAATTATTTTAATGTTGATATTAATAGCTCTTTATTGTTTGCGTCTGATACGAGTTTAATCCAATTTCTTTTTCCATCTTGCAACTTCCATAACTTGAGGTGTTACACTTTCACCATACGTTTCGGATTTTGCGCCATCTGCGAGACCTTTCGGTACCATTGACTCCAAAAATCTGGTATAATTTTAAGGTTTAGTTTTATTTTGTTCTTACTCCATTTTTTTATTTTTAATAGACCATCTGAACAACGCAAACGAACAGCGGACAGTGCACATGTACGACATGTCATAGATTTAAGATACAACAAAGATTACTTTTACATTTTGCCTACCACATGCTTGGACACACATGGACTTGATCCGTGCTACAGCTTAAGCTACAAAAGTTCAGAAGTCGTGACATGTCATAGAAAATTGTCGTAACATGTTTAATGTATATGTGGTAGTTAGTGGACCACAGATTGTGCCCATCTGCAAAACACAGATTGTCCGAGTCAAAGAAAATAAAAGTACTGCGGATCCGTGCCCCAGATGCACAGCGAACGAGTAACGTCAGGAAGCTCCACAAATGACTGTAGATGCGATATTGTTTCAGCTGTAAGTTACAACAGACTGCTAATTTGTGAAAGTGTTGGTGAAGCATATCGTATATTGAATAAGCCACAAAAGACAACGATCTGCAATATGTGTCGCTGGACGATTTGGCAGATAAGTTGCTCTCAGTGCGTATTGCCTGTCACTGAACGATAACTGTAAAAACGATATCTCTATCGATATGTATGCTTTGAACGCTTCCTATTTATCTGTTACACGTACTGTCATCTAAATGAGGCAAATTTAACACGGACTTTTTAGTTGTTGCTGGAGTTTCAACGATATTGCCTGCATTGTGAATGCAAGTATATAATTATGATTAACTTTTGCTGCTCAGCCTTAAATCCCACGGTTGTGTGCAGTACTGTGAGCACCGATGGTTACGAGGTTACAAATTTGGTCTCAAGTGATGCTGAAGAAGCTCAGAAAGGCTTTTTAGCTTATAATGCTATTAGACCTCCGGTATCAATAACTATACACTTCATTTGCAGCGTGAATGTAAGTCATGTAATCCTCTGGCCTCAGGTTGGTTACCAGAAATCGACTGGTTTTGAAATTTATGCAAACTCAGCGCCTAAATCCAAACCACAAATTTATGAAAAGGCTGCATTTGGCTATCTCGACGATGATGAAACAGGTATAATATTTTATCGAACAGTCTATTATGATCAGTACACCAGATCAATTAAACATCTGAAGTCTTTTGCTCAGAGAGCAATTTTTGGAAGCACATGTTCTTCTCTTAATAATACAAGAAGTTTACAGATTAAAATTATTAAAACTAATTCATCAGTTCCTGCTTTGGCCAAAGTCGAAGTTTGGGGAAAGCCAAGTAAATCTTGTGACACTGCTGTCCAGCGTAACATTTTTAAACTTTGGACCACCAGAATTCCAAAGAAGGAAAGTGTTTCATGTGGTAACTCAGAGAGTCAGTTGCAGACTGTTTCTGGTGCAGAGTTTGAAATTCCTGAGAATTTTCTTGATTCAGTAACATGCACAATAATGACTCTTCCTTTCATATTGCCTTGTGGGAAATTTGTAGATCAGAGTACACTTGATAGACATGAACAGCATGAAGCAATGTGGGGACGAGCACCTAGTGATCCATTCACAGGGAGGATGTTTAGTGAAAATAACCGGCCCATTCCAGCCACTGCTCTCAAAGCCTGCATTGATAAGTTTCTTATAGATCATTCTGAGAGACCAGAACTGGCATATGTACCAAGAACTGTGGGCAGGAAACAGAAAAGTAACATCCATGAAGTGAGTTGCAGTACTGTGCCTTTAACAGACATTAAACCCACTACCTCTGTTGGATGTCCAACAGAAAATAAAAAAGTGACTTGTGTGGCTGTTTCAAGTGATGTGAGTCATTTGAGGCATAAAAGACAAAGGCACGGGAGTGAGGATATAGCTAAGACTGAGGTACATGATGTAGAGTCACATGAAGAGAAGATTAACTGGAGTCTGAATTGTGCTCTCGAGTCTACTCTAGCTGGTCTCCCTACATATACGAGATTCAGCAATCACACAGCTGTAGAACAGTGTGCTGCATGCAGTGGGGACAACATGCTATTTAAACTCCCTTGCAAACATTTCTTGTGCAGGAAATGTCTTGTGTCAAAGAAGGAATCCAAAGACTTCAGTTGCACTTTGTGTAAAGCTTCTTTCCAGTCTGGTGATCTCTTACGATACCATGTGTAGTTCCTGGAAGGTGGAATATTAGGTTTTTTGATTAAGTAGTGGAATACCTTATTTGTCATTGGAAACCACAATGAATCTTAACATCATACTATCCTTGGTACAGGTTAAATTTTGTAAAATGTATAACAATAATGCATACATTCTTTGCAGGGCTGTTTTTCCTGAATGGACAGGGACATTTCATTAAATAGTTTGGAACAACTTTATGATACAATTGCCAAGTATATATTTGCTGTCAGTAGACAAAATATAAACCATTTTATCTAACAAACTGTTGCAAATATGTTACATCTACTCAAAAGAACAGTACTGTAAAGATATACCAAGTCAGAAGGAACAAATCCTGTTTTAACTAAGGGCTAAATGATCAGCACATTTTTGTTCTATAAGGAAATTGTTAGATGTAATCAAGCTTCAGCTATGTTAAATAAAGGTAAATTCTTGAAAACAACTCTATTGCACTTTCTTGTACTGTGTGCTCATTCTATCTGTGCCTCCTGTGACCATTGCAACAATCAAAGTATTTCCTGACAGTAGCACAATATAAAAACCCACTGAGCTATCTGGAATGGACTTCTCACATTTCCACTGGCCGCTGTTGAGTACCCACTTCATGTACATTAACACCTTTGCTGTTACCATAACTAAATGAATGAGACTTCAAAAGCCAGTGTATTTTAACTGGTCTTTGTAAGCAATTACGTAGTAGTTTTACTAAATGGAAAATAAATTAAAAACTTTTCAGCAGTACGGGGAAGGAAAAATGTTAATATATTGTAAATCCTTTCTTTTTTATCATGTTTTTGCATGTGCCTATGAGGATACATCTTCCTTGAACATAATATACAGAAAGAATCACAAACATCTGCATAGTTGTACCACCTCCGTTGTTTTCATCCAGTGACATTTCACAGCTATCAGAGTATGAGTATGTCAGTGGTTCATTATTTACCATTTCATGTTTTCATTTCAGCCCATTCTTAATAATAATTCAATTCTATACACAAAGTTTACAAATAAATGTATATTACATAAATCATGTATACATTCACTTACATTTTATTATAAAACAACCACAAAATAGTAATTTGTATATGAATATGAAAACCTTCAACACAATAAGGTAGAAACATGAACAGGGCTTGAAAAATTGATTAGCCATGCTTGTTAAATTAAAAATGTATCTGCTGCCTTAAGACCTATTATTCTTGTTGTACCAGTACTTATTACTGATTTTATCATCTCAAGAAATGGAAAATGGAAAGAATTTTGTTGGGGCATAGAACAAAAATATGACAAAAGCTTTAATCAATAATTTATCTGAAGATTTCTGTCTTCTGGGTTGTTGCTCTGTGTAGTCTGGTCGATGTTTACCAACGTTTCAGAGGTCATACTGCCTCAGTCATCAGGGCGATGAATATGACGATACGGTGTGTGGGGCTAGGTTTATAGGTGCCGGAATGTGAATGGTGCAGCCTGCCCCGAGCCAATGGGAGCAGGCGTGGGAGTGGACCAATAGGACATCGCTTCAACATGGAACCGCATACAGCTCAGGGACACTTCTATCCTCTCCTCAAAAACCGGCTACATGGATCGGATAATCAGGGAAGCCATCGGGATCGAATTACATCCGATAACTTCAACAGGGAAGATGGACTTCACCTGAGCCAGTCCTGGAAGCCTCTTATTCACACTCTTCGAGGACTCCGAGAGTGAGCAAGAGTGCGCCGCCAGAACCAACGAGACCACTAACATGGCCCTTTTCAAGGCCCCGATCACATTCAACGGAACTCCCTTTACTTTCTCTCCCTCTCTCACACTTGCCCACGCGCTCCTATTGGTCCACTCCCACGCCTGCTCCCATTGGCTCGGGGGAGGCTGCACCATTCACATTCCGGCACCTATAAACCTAGCCTCACACACCCTATTGTCATTCATCGCACTGATGACGGAGGCAGTATGCCCTCTGAAACGTTGGGAAACATCGACCAGACTACGCAGTGCAACAACCCCGAAGACAGAAATCTTCATCGTCCGGCAGTATGACCTCTGCAACGTTGGTAAACATCGACCAGACTACGCAGTGCAACAACCCCGAAGACAGAAATCTTCATCGTCCGGCAGTATGACCTCTGCAACGTTGGTAAACATCGACCAGACTACGCAGTGCAACAACCCCGAAGACAGAAATCTTCATCGTCCGGCAGTATGACCTCTGCAACGTTGGTAAACATCGACCAGACTACGCAGTGCAACAACCCCGAAGACAGAAATCTTCATCGTCCGGCAGTATGACCTCTGCAACGTTGGTAAACATCGACCAGACTACGCAGTGCAACAACCCCGAAGACAGAAATCTTCATCGTCCGGCAGTATGACCTCTGCAACGTTGGTAAACATCGACCAGACTACGCAGTGCAACAACCCCGAAGACAGAAATCTTCATCGTCCGGCAGTATGACCTCTGCAACGTTGGTAAACATCGACCAGACTACGCAGTGCAACAACCCCGAAGACAGAAATCTTCATCGTCCGGCAGTATGACCTCTGCAACGTTGGTAAACATCGACCAGACTACGCAGTGCAACAACCCCGAAGACAGAAATCTTCATCGTCCGGCAGTATGACCTCTGCAACGTTGGTAAACATCGACCAGACTACGCAGTGCAACAACCCCGAAGACAGAAATCTTCATCGTCCGGCAGTATGACCTCTGCAACGTTGGTAAACATCGACCAGACTACGCAGTGCAACAACCCCGAAGACAGAAATCTTCATCGTCCGGCAGTATGACCTCTGCAACGTTGGTAAACATCGACCAGACTACGCAGTGCAACAACCCCGAAGACAGAAATCTTCATACTCACTGCTGTGAAAACGTCATTTATTACAATAATTTATCTGTATGTATACACTTAAACTTAGAGAAGATTGATATGGAAAAGGTACTGCCAACATATTTACATAATTTATTAAAAATTAAAACAACTGGAAATAAAAATGAGTTGGCTCACATAAGTGAAGGACCATATTTTTAAAGCCCTGTATCATATTGTGCACCAGCAATAATTTAACAACACTGATAAGGGTAACACTGAGTGACTGACAGAGTTACACAAAGGAAGCAGTTCATTCTTGTAAGCACCAATGCTGTTCTCTGACCTCATGCAGCATTGATTTCTTCAATGTTCAGATGTGCTATAAACCTCAGACGCATTTGGAGGGCTGGCCGAAGTCTGCGTATTATGCATTCCACCTCATTCTTCATCAAGTCTCCCACAAACATGTACTTTATGTGATAACTGAGTGGAAGTTAAGGAACAAGCAAAATGGTACCACAGTCCTCAGGAGTACATATGTGGTTAGTCTGAAATTTTTTCAGATGCCTAAGTCTTAGGTGAAGGAAGAAAGGTTAGAAACATGAGATGAAAAGTCTGAACAGCAAACTATGATGTAGTAAGACATACTGAATCAGAAAAAATACTTTTGTCACTTCCACAGTTATAACACAAACAGAAATGAATAAATTCAGACGAGTCAAAAATATCAAACTGCTAAAAAATATTAAATAAATCCTTAGCAATTAGATCAAAATAAAAGTTGTTTGTTCCCGAAGCAAGAATATAAAATACAAATTATGTTATTAATTTAAGGAGCCACCAAACACATTTGTATCTTAAGAACAAGGACCCCACTTCAACAAACCTTCAGAATGCAGATTTGTTCCTGTTGGTAAGAGTGATGATACATGGCATTGCCTCATATTCTGAATGTCTAAGCATTTAATTAAAAATTATGGTGTTTAAATTTCTGCAGCACCCTTGGAAGGTGTCAACAGCACCTCAGAGTGCCATGGCACCCCTGTTGGGAGCAACTGCCTAAAGACAGATTAAGCTCAAAATTTATAAGCCTAAAAGGATACAGCAGGTCACAGATGGGGTCCATGTACTGCATGTGTGTCACATTCTTATCCACTTGCTCCAAGAGTTCATACAGCTCCACTGTCAGATCTGTCACACACCGTGGCCGATCTGTATTAAAGCGCTGCAGGAATGGGCCCACCAGGTGGCAGAGGAACAGAAACTGCTCTTCAGTCTTCACCACAGGATGAACCTTCTCCCTCACAAATCTGACAATACAGTTCAGGAAGCAGTATAAGTAAACACATATTTGGTTTCATCGTGGCACATTTAGAGTTCCAAAGGATTAAGATACAAAAAAAGGATCACTTGCTGGCACTTTACATTTCATTCATAACACAGTCGTGTGACAGTTTAACCTAAATAAAAAATCAATTTATTTAACATAATCAAGCACTGGACTTCATACAGAATATCTTAATAAAATCAGATGGACAGAAAAACAGATGGATGTACAAATGTGGCTCAATACAAAGGATTTTAGGAAGTGCTTTTTAAAACATTAATTTTAATAAAAAAAATTTGTAGAACAATGGCTGCAAGTTTTGAGTCTGCTCAAATTCATATATATTCCAGTCCTTTTCCTTCTAGAAATTAAATATTATTCCAAAAATGAATACATCACAGCCAAGGAATCATCAATCAGAATACAGGACACAAAACTGACTAAATTCAAATAAATTTCAATAAGTTGTTAACAGTGCTTAGCACTCTATTACTAATGGTACTTACTGAGGAACAGTAGTGATTTGACCAACACCTGCATGGTGCCACATGGAATGTGCTAGGGCTAGCATATATGAGAACTTGTTCTCAAGAAGAGAATCGTGTGTGGCAGCAAAATTGAATAACTGAAATGGAGTGTTACGATACTTCCACTGGGTCAGCTGTGGACACGTTATTACCTCCACCAGGCGATCATGTAGCACTGACCAATATGAATCGGGTAAGGCTGCCATTATAAGACCTACTGAATTGATCCACATATGAATTTGGTTCGAAGGTATCACAGTATATCTGCAACAATCAATATTCAGGCTCTTACCACAAACTGGTGCAACATATACTGTACATAGTGCAAAGTAGTACTTTCTATAAAACAAAGGATTTCATTCAACAACATACCATTCAAACAGGACTGTCGCGATTCTTCGAATAATCAGTGAAGTTGCACATCTTTAAGCTACTACTTTTTTTTTGTAAAATATAGTCCAAAATATTATAAATATAACTTAATATTACTGTGCTCATGATATATAAGTATATACAGCTCTAATTATTACTTTTTATGATTATGAATGTCAAAACTTAAAATCTGCCTTTACATTAACAAGTTTTCCCATATATTTCTGTATCCGAGAACTAATTGGGAAACATCTTGAATTAATTTTTTAAAACTTTAGTTTTGAAATAATATGTTCATTATTCACAAGTGCCATTTTTATTGGTGAATTATATTATACATATATTGTATATATATATATATGTTTTGATGCTATAATGAAATATGGAATAATTTTGGGGGGAAATTCATCAAACATCAAAAAGATATTCACTTTACAAAAGAAAATTGCCAGATTAATGGCTGTAGTCAAACCTAAAATTTCATGTAGAAGTCTATTTAAGAGATTAGAGATCTTAGCTCTTCCTTGTGAATACATAATCACATTAATGAACTTTATTGTAAATAACCAAGAACTTTTTCAAACTAATTCTGCTGTACACATTGTCATCACAAGGAATAAAAATCAGCTTCATAGACAAGTTTCCAACCTCTCGTGTTTTCAGAAGAGTGCATATCAAAATTTTCAACAGTCTACCATCAAGTCTCGCAAGTCCTGTAAATAAAAAGTCACAATTTAATGTAGCATTAAAAAGAAACACCTCCTTTTCAGACTCACCCTTTGGCAACAACATCTAGCAGATTGGTGCCCACAAGGGCTGGAGTGACTGGCACAGCCATCAGCTCTACACACGTGACATACAATGCATGGGCTGCTGGGTTGGGAAACTCATTAAACCTCCAGTCTGTGGCTGGGAAGTGTGGCTTTCCTGACACAGCTACAGAGAATGCGTCAAGGAACCTAAATTAACGCTGAAATCTCCTCAAAGGCATGTAACTGCCCAAGGACAATTCTTTGAGGGTAATGTAGTATAGTGTAATCTTAAATTTACATCATCAGTTAATGACACAATAAATTAATTAATGAAACTTTCTAAATTAACTTTGTATCTGTCTATTCTTGTCTACTTTTTAACAAACCCCACTCCCTGATGGTATATCTCATTTCCATAATACTTCATCTGATTTAAACGAACACTGCAGGACATTCCACATTAGCAAATCAAACATGATTTTAATTGCATTAATTTCTTTCTAATCATCCAAAATGGCTGAAGTTGGGTGAGCAGTTCTTAATTTCTTAGAGGAAGGAATTTTATCTTCATCACTATAAAGAGACTGGCTCTGGCCTCTCATTCCATTGGTAATATATCTTTGGATTCCATTAACAGAACATTTCTTGACCAGATGAATAACCGTTAGGTGCTTTAAGGACATCCTGCACCCTTGAATTAACAAGTTCTTAGTACACCTGAAATTGGTTTGTATTAATTAATGACTGCAAGAAAGGATACTTTCAACTATTCGCCGAACAAGTCTGACATAATAGTCAAGTTCAGGTACCCAGGTTGTCTCATCCGTTTGCCGCTGCATATAAGTCTGGTAAGGTTCTGAAAGACTCCATCCTGGTGCTCTGATGTCACGTAAAGAACCCAAAACTGCTGCTACCAGACGGCGTTTCAGTGGTGGACGATCCCGTAACTTCCGTTCATAATAGTGGAGTGTATTATAAAGATATGTCACAGGACGATCTGGAATATATTTTAAATACCAAAAGCTGAAGACTTTTTGAATGGAAATCAACATGGTAACCCATGATTTATAATAAGGCTTGATCTATTACATTACCATGGAACTTATATAAACATCCAAGATGTTCAAGTAACGTCTCCAAGGACTTGGTGACCGGAGGAAGTTCAAGGTATCGATGAATTACAATATCAAATACCTGAAAATTCAAGAAAATTAAATATATTTACTGTTCTGTATGGTATGGATCTATCAACCTTCCAGAAGATTCAGAACTTACAGGTAAGAATCTGAGGCATACATTTCCAAAGTATACTGGCAAGGAATGGTATGGTGATGAAGGACCTCCAGTCTGTTCCAGGATTCCCTCTGGAGCAAACTTCTCTGGATACTTGCGATGAAAAGCAAGATGCTTTTCATGCCTGCAAGTGAGTGAAATTAAAGTATAACAACTGTTATTACGAATCTCAGTCTGAGCCATTGGAGCGGAAGAAAATATAATGGAATTAATGAAATTGATGGACAGTTAGCAAACATAGTACACCAAATAAAATAAATCTAAAGACAATAAGTAATAGCAGTATCATACACTGGAGGAACCTAAAGTGCAAGGAACTGAAAAGGTCAATATTACATGTATGGCTCACTATTGGGTTTATCCAACTGTAAGACAAGATTCTTTATACTGTTATTGTAATTAAAAAACAGGGAGACATGTGTTTAGACATGAAGAAAAATATATTAAATATCTAATATGAGTGAGTAATTTCTGAGGGAGCCTACTATCAGAAGTTAAATTTTCATTACAGTTACCAACATAACCACAGCTTATACAGTTCTATATTTTTTTCAATTCTCAGTGATTCCAATTCTGAAATACATTTCACACTGTCACAACATCCACAACAGGTGATTTTGTATTTCTACCACCTATCCTTCTAAACAATAAAACAGAACGGTGCTGTAGGAAGAACATGGAAATATTATTCTTGATATCACAGACTAGATACTTGGAAACCATATGGAAGCACATATTCTGTATTTTCATAAACTGCATGTGAAACTAATATGGAATAAGCAGCTACCAGTTATGCCGAACAGACTAATAATTGCTCGACTGAGAAACAATAGAAACCTGCCGTGAGTAATCCATGTAATAAAACAACAAAAACTAATAACAGAAAATGAAGCTGCAAGACTGAATTGCATTAATTGCAATATGTAAATAAGAAGGATATTAACCCAAACTGTTTCATACCAATTGGACTGTTTCCAGTGTTCTGGAGAATTTTCTTTAACAAACTCTTGCACACGGTTGCGCAACTCGGCTGCCTTGAGTAGTAACAACTGGATAATGAAGAAACACACTTGAGCTTCACTGCCTTCTTGGGTTCGCAAGGCCTAGAGTAACAAATATATCACTCACAATTTCATATGAAGATGTTATTTGAACAAACAGTTAAAACGTGCTAATAAATATATTTCAAAGCACCAAGTAATTAACTTCTCAGTAAGAAAACATTTCAGAGATGGTAGGTCCAAAAAATTCAAAATTTTGTAGAAAAAGTCTTAGAAACAAAAGTTATTATTTATAGTGAATGATTTGGTTATTATACTGGCTATTTATGGTACTCACCAAACAGAGAACCAATCTGTCAATTGTTACTATGTTGTATTTCCATATCATGTCATTGATGGCATCCACACACTTGTTCACATGTTGTCCTCCTCCAGAATTAGCAAATTCAAACACCAAGTAATCACAGAACTTGCGCAGATGTGCTGACAGGGCTCTAGCACCAATCCGTTCTAGTATCCTGCAAATAAGGTTTAAATGATCCTCTTCCAAACATTAACAACTACTGCATCATAAACAGTATACATGTGAACATCATGTGATGCAGGCTGACTAATTTTGCATGGTATTACAATATTCTCTGTGGCCTAAACACTAGCTATTCCTTTCAGTATTTGATTAGAGCAGTGTTTTCAAAATTGTTTCTATCATCAAACCTTTTGAAAACATACATAAACAATAAGAACCGAGCAAAAGACCACAAAAACCAGGGGTATAATAAGAATGGCTGCACACAGCATTGAACTTCAAAGAAAATTAATAATGCTGAATTCTGCACCAATAATATAATAATGGTAAATTGAAAATGGCATGTCACTTTGATATACTCTAATGTCTTACAAGACTAAAATTATCAGACAAGCAGAAGATATTCTATTAAATAATATTCTGTGTACAATATGCTTTATATTACAAATTCCTTAACTTCAGGGCCTTTAACACAGCCTGTGCAAAGGGAAGAAGTGACAGATCATGTGTTTCTGGTACCTTTCCCAGTACTTATAGATGACAAATTATTCTGCGAAACCAGAAACATATTTTGGATTTATAATTTATATACAAAGTTGTTTTTTTATGTGATGATAATAATAAGATCCACGAATCCCCTACATGATCTGTAAATCAACATGCTGAAGTATTAACACATTCATATCAGTAATTAGATTATGTGAGAAAGAATGATACATCTGTGACTAGTTAAATGATGGCAGAAAAAATCTACACCAACTCCACAAAGTAGAGTGCTTCTTACAGAACAGTCAAGACGTAATTAAATCTTTTCTCATCATCAAGGACTGACATCATGAGCGACACAAGTCAGTGAATATGATACATTCATGTAAACGTTTTAGAGTCCTATTGGACTTTTATTTTGAAGTGACACAGCTGACTGTCCAAGAAAATAATTAAGATTTTAAATGAGTCACGATATCAAGCTTACAGGACTGAACAGCAAAGTATGAAGCAAAAGTAGCTTTAGGAACTCTTACACATCACGGAATTAGTTGAAAATGTGAATTAAAACATACTGTTCTGTGTTTTGTAGGGTATTTCTATATTCTACTCACTTGTAGGCAATGGGACTAATTCTGTCAGTCTCCAGAATCATCTTCCATAGCAGACACAAGAACAATGGTGGTGTTCCTTGTACAGAAAAATGAGCAATGATGTCATTCTCATTGTTCATGGATGCCCAGTTCCGGTATTCCTCTTCAACTGCTTTCTAAAGAAGAAAAGAGAAATCTATTGTCTCCATGAATATATGGTCTTTGCAAAAAACATAAATTAATGGATGACATACTTTCAACTGCTGCTTATTCTCTATAGCTACGTTGTTCTGCTGGAAGAACTCATTCAGCACTGGAGGAAAACACTGGAGAGTGTGGTTGGCCCAGCTATGAGGTGTGTTCTGCATTATTGTGTTCAGCAATTCTTTACACCATGTTCCTGACAATGTCTCAGAACCTGAACACAATAAGTAATATGATTAACAAATACACAATGACTAAATCTTAAATCAGTGTTTTGCTACACTACATGCTGAAGTTTTATAGGAAACAGAAAGGCAAATTCTGATTTTGAAATTTGCAAACTTTAAACTTTTTTTATCCTCAGAAGAAGCTACTGAACATAAAGGCCCTAGATGTGAAAGTAACAGCATTTTCACAACATATAAGTAACACATATTGTGCTATTATGGGGGAGGGGGAAGGAGAGGTTTGTTTTGATATCATTTATCTACTATCCTTATAATTTTAAGTCACAGGACTTCACATTTTGCTCCTTACCTGTTCCAGTAACGTGCATGGAACGAGCCAATGTGAGAACAAGAGCTCGGTTCAGTTCTTCTGACTCTGCAGACACCAAAGTTTTTGGCTCACTGAGGAACCGTGACAATTGTGGCTGAACTTCAGCACTCCCCAACCCTGTTATAAGACGCAAAGCTGTGCTCTCAACACTGGAAAAGAAACAGGTTAAGAACAGTATACTCATGCTGCACTTATTTCAGTAATATTCACAAACACCCTTGCAAGCATGCAACATCATTTATATCACATATGCGGATGGAGAAGCCCGCTTCCAGACAAGGAACACAGCTATGAATATGTTGAATAACCAGTGAGAAACAGACAATAAGGAGTAATTAACCTGTGGGATGCATTAAAACTTTCAGAAATGTGTTGATGAAACAATATAATACTTTCTACAACATAACAGCTATATATTCTTAACCTTGGCATTAGATGCACTAAGTGTGCGGTCAGCCACATGCTCAAGCTACATGATCATGTATGTTTTCTTACCAGAGATGTAACTGCGTCTGATTTGTTTGAGGGACAGCTGCAAGACTGTGAAGATGTGATAAAAGCTGAACTCGATAGTGAGGCTGAATGTGATGCATCCGATAGCTAAACATTTCAAGCAAGGTGTACAATATACCCCATGCATGAGACTTGAACACTGTAGGCAACAGCTGGCCTAAAAACAAAAATTACAATTCATTAGAAAATTACTAAGGAAGTAAAAGTAGGATGGAGAGAATTTATATAATGAAGAGTTTTATAATTTGTACTCTTTATCAGCTACTGTTAAATTGACCAAGTCTACAAGAATAGCATGAGTAGGATACATGTATTTAAGAATTTACAGAAGTGAAAACATTCAGCTGCTTCATTATGCATGGTCATTTTAATTCATGCGAAAACAATTAAAAATCCACAGTAAATTATATTTAAGAGTTACAAAATAAGTAAGAAATGCACTCAATGGAGTACAGCCCATCTTGAGAAGCTGATCAAAAAAGAATTCCTCACCTTTTATGAAATCTGAAAATTCATTACAGTGTTTACAAGACCCTATCCTGAACCAGTTACTGTTTATGTAATAATAACCTAAATAATTTACCACAAGTAATAAAATGTTTTTATTAGTGTTTTGTTGCTGCAACTTACTGATAAATCCTTTAATGCCCAAGGATTCTATTTCTGTGTATACAAGCAACCTGCTGTATGTCTCAACAAGTGCTGGTGCCAGGGCCATGTTGGACTTTGACTGTGCTAACTTGATCACATGTGTTACAATACTGTGGATCAGACTCATCTTGGAGTGCACTGTCAAAGAATCCAAAATGGACATTGACAGGGGTGTTGTAGGACCACTGGCCAGTGCTGCATTATTAGCTAATGGTGGCAGTGGAGGCTGTTGAGGACCCTTCTGTGTTCCCAGTATTGTATCCACAAGTGCAGCCATTGGGCGAGTGAAGTATTCCTGATTAGTGGAATATGCATTGCAGAGTAAGGCTATCCGATAATCAGAGCCCATACATAAACCTGTATTGTTTGGCATAACAAGGTGCTGAAGAAACCTACAACATAAATATTTCAACATTCTTTAATCATTATAGAGCAAAAGACATTTTAATCCTCACTTTAAACCCTATATTAAATATTATTTAGTGGCCCTCAAGTGTAGGAGTGTGGCCTGCACCTAACAACATTGCTATAATAAAGTTATAGATCTGTACATAAGGTATTTGGACAAAAGTAATAGGACATGATTAAGGATTGAAGAATACTATATATTGGGGAGCTTCATAACATCATAAATAAACTGAAAATATAATTCCAGAATTTACCCAGTCCATTTAACAAGGTTCATTCCCCCCAGAAAATAGACGTTCTTGTAAAGCAGCAACTAATCAATTTATTTGGTATTCAAAGCATAACTTTCTGCACTTTATAAAATAATGAGGCAATTCAAAATGGCTTGGATTTTAATCACTCAAACTGCAAACTTCACTACCAAAATAAAGTTAAGAGTTACTCCAGGTCATTTAATTAAGGTACATACATGATACAGACACTTACTCATGATGCACTTTCAGTGTATGTGGTATAGGACGATGAATGTTGAGGTGTTCTGTCTGAGCCTTTTTCAGTAAATGGATCCATATGCAGGTCATGGCCATTTGGTGTGTACACAGAGCTTTATTAAAATCTGGCACTGCCAGTGGTTCCTTCTCTGGGTACAACAAGTCATACAACTTTAGCACTGGTAAGAAATTGTTCAACTGTAAACAGATTCATAACAAACATTGTCAAATACTATGTCAGCTATTATGGACTGTCAGTATGGACATGACACATATCTGTTTCTCAGTCTGATTTATATCTTATGCTATGCACAACTGGTTGCTGATAGAATCCTACCATGGAAGGATTAAACAGACTTACTGGATTTCTCTGAATGCTGCCAGAAATGAACTGCAGTAGCACCCACATCAAGTGGTCCCTGCCTCTTCGTAAATCACGACCAGCCAGCTGTAAACGATGGAGACAATAAAGTAGGTGAATTGTCAATATACAACTAATAAATGATCCCCAACACTCCTCTATAATCCAGTTTCTTTTCATTCAAATGCATGTATTAGTTTAGGAATTAAAATTTCCTTTTAAAACTATCTTTTAAAAAAGTTGCTAAGATCAACAGTTGGTATGAACTGGGTAGCTAGTCCAAAATGTTTGTAAATGGAAATGTATGGAATTTTAAACATACTGAAACAGATATAAATTCAGGACAGGATAAATAAGAAAATCACATAAAATTATCATAGATATTGGCCACTTGAAGACCAAGACAGATGTGAGAATTATACTAAAACAAATCTTCAGGGAGAAGATGATTATATGAAGTGGTTTGAGCTGGCACAAAGAAGGTTGTTATGGCACTGAAAATTCAGGTTCTAATACAAAGTTACTTCAGAGGTAAAACATAATTTTTTACATTTTATTACTTGGTTCATAAGATACCAAAATCTAATACAACTTAAACAAATGCAGTAATACTGCCTTAAAATTTCTGTGCTTGTTATTGAGATACTGCACAGTAACTTTACCTTGTCATGGAGAGCCATTACAATGTTTGGGAAGGTTGCAAATTGGAAGAGCACGAAATAGATGAGCTGGCTGGACAGATGTAACCAGAGCCAGTGGCTGTTTGAAATATCATCCGTATCTGCCTCAGTCTCTGAACGTTCCATGGCCAGAATTACCAACTCCACTAGCTGTTCCTCCAGTGCAACACACCGTTGCTTATGCTACATTCACAGCCAATATACACTTTAATACAATCACCATTTAGTCACTGATTTGTTGTCTAGCACACACATTTCAATGTTTAAACCATCATCAATGTTTTCATTACATACTATTTTGCAAGTCAGCTTCTACAATCAGGGTAGAGATAATTCCAATTGCTTATTTTTATAATTTCACATCTTCTTTTACATTTACTCTGTAGACACCATTTATTTCTCTAATCTGGGATGTTGTAATTACATGTTCTATTCTGCCAAAGACCAACCCCTCTATCAACGTACTTCCAACCCTGAATATTGATAATAATGAAGAAATGGAGTGTAAAGTTAGCAACATATGCATGAAATAACACAAATAACACGTTAGGAAATTTTATAGCTACATTTCAATAATACGTTTTTGAAGCAACTAAGACCAAATGATATCTATAACAATTCACAATAGTAACCAAGTACAACCATTACTCAGACAATTTCATAGAAAAGAAAGGATGTGCTCACAATCAACACAAGACTTACACTGCTGCCTTGAAAACAAGTGACAGTGACTGAAATTTATATTGTACTTAGGGTGCTTAAGTGTTAATATGGACATTGGTTTTTGCTCTCAGTGCCTGGAAAGGAATATCACTTCAGCCTAAATTATTGAGGTAATGCAAATTACATTTCACATTCTGTAGATATTACAGGACATGCTACAAAATTTGAATATTTCATGAAAACTGTATTAGTTACCGTCATTTTAGTTCAGGTACGCATCCTTATAAATTTAAAACTCCATCCCCTATGCCTCAGACTAATTAAATTGATTTAAATCCTACAGTATTGAGGTATTATCTTTGTGGGAAAGTTTATTTCAACATAAACAAATATGTTTATTACCACTAACCTGTTTCTGTAACCCCAACATAGAACACACCATGTCCCTTGAATACGGTTGCTCCAGAACATATCTCAGAAGTCCAGTCTGCGGTTCCAACAGCTCACGATCATATGGTAAATTTCCTTTTAGGGAGAACTTGAGAGTTGAGGGATCTAACTTCCATGGATTGATAAGATGATCAGCATAGCCTGAGTGTTCCACCACTGGTAACATGCGAGAGTGCCCAATGATTGACACCATTTGAGCTGTTGCCCGAAAACTTTCCACAAAACCGGACAACAGTTGAGCCAATTTCTACATAATGATACAAAATACATGTAAAAACCAAAAACATTATACAGCTCTCACCTTATTAAGCTTAATTTTAAGATAATGAAAAACAAATTTTTATACAGCATATCTCAGACCTTAAAGTGTCCAACAACGTTAAGACTCTTACCACAAAATTGTAATATACATACAAGATAATTTCATACTAAAAGACACATTTTTCACTAATTTCAAGACTGACAAATGTAACATGCATTGTATTTGCAAAGCAATAACCGCACAAAAGTGAAACTATTTGTGGATGGTTGGTGATAAGAATGACTTTGGATACAATAATTAATATGACCAACTACTATATGAAACATACCCAGTGTGGCCAGTTCTTATTGTCAGGATATGCTTTCTGAATTTCAGTAACTATAAAATAACCAGGTAACAGACAAGCATTCCTGTCAAAAATATATTCTATAACATTCTCCAACGCTTTCAGCTGTGGAAGTACCGAAGCATTTAACCTTGCTGGAATGGTTTGAGCTTTTTCTCGACAACCCTGTGGAGAACAAACAATCAGATTAACAGTTAATAGTGTGAGCTACTGACAGCATTTATAAATAAACCACAAATGAATTAAACAGATAATACAACCAAATACAAATTAATGCTTTGTTTGAGCTGTTATTTATTGCTAACTGTAGCCATTCAGTATTTCTATGTGACCTTACACTGATGAATAAATGCTCTTTTCCTTCCCTCAAGTGATTTGAATGAAATTATTTGTCTGTATATTTATAAAATGTTTGTTCCATTATCAACAGAGACTGTGAAAAGTCTCATTTATAACATCAGTAAAAGCTATACTTTCAAATTTTTTCCCAATTCCATATCTTAATTGAATTTCTCACAGAAAACCAAAGGCTATGAGGTTATTCTACTTACAATAAACAGATATGCTAATAAGTGGCTTTGTTTTCCAGAGTTTATTAGTGTTTTGGTACAAATATGATTTTTAACAAATCAATAAAAATTTAACTGGCCAATGTTTCCAGAATAGTTACTACACCAGTGTCTCTAGTCATCTAGTAGGAATAATGGTGAGACCTTGCATATAACATGATAATCTGACAGATAGGCCTAATTTATGTATCTATACTTGGTTTTACCCTGCAGTTTTTTAGGAGAAAATTTTTGAAAGTAGGAGAAAAACCAATCAAATGGTAATCTCACTCACCATAAGCTATAACAAATATTTCATCTTCTTCAAACATTACCTTCATTATTTCACGAACTCCTTTGTAATCAACACCACCAATAATTCTTCTGATGAGACGGAAACATTCAACCCAGAAATCTTCTTGCTGATATTGCAGTTTTTCACATGACAATATGCATTCACACACCATTCTGTAATACAAGTAATGTATAAAATATAAAAGTGCAACTGTACAGACTGTAGGTCAAATTCAAGGTCAGGAGCATACATGGTAAATCTAAGTCACTCAGTAACTAACTGTTCCTTCATCAACTTTTCTTTGAGCAATGTGGACGTCAATCATTTCCTTAACAAAGTGTACAACAAGTGTGGTGACCAGATTGTAACAGTGTACATATTATATCTAATGTGGAGTATATGCTACTATCCAGTTCAATAAAGCAAGAAGTAAATAAAGGGGCTGAATAAGGTAAAAAAATATAAAAAATAAAAACCTTCATACTTTGACAAGGGCCACAACTATAAAATTTTTGGTAAATTCAAAATGGGGGAAACTAAATAAAATTAATTTATGTTAGGATTTGCTTTTGAGAAAGTTAAAAATTCACCATTACTATAACCACTATTCCCACTACAAGGTATAAGAGGGACACTGATGAATCCCCAGTAGCTTTTCCTATTCATATACAATCCTCACATTTTTGTAATGTGCCTAGTTTAATGAATGAGATTTAAGGTTTTCACAGCAGTGAAAATGTGAATTGGTGTCTTCTGGGTTAAGATGCTGTGTAATCTGAGTAACATTTCAAAGGAACAGTCACCTGTACCTTCAGGGTAGAAGACAGTGACTCTTATATCACTGCTGTATGACATGCCAGCACTCATAGCCTGTCTAAGTGTCTGAATGGCAGAAATTCTGCTGCCAGACTTGTCACAACAAACAACTTGTGCTACGACTGATTATTGGATTAAACAGTTCAAAATTAAGAATGATATTTTTATGACAAGCAGCAAAAACATTTTCAGGAACACTGATAGACATACCTTGCTGGCAAAATGTTGTTGGCTACCAAGTTTTCCAGCAGAGACAAAAGTAACTGCAAGCGACTGTGATTAGTCATTTCTGCAGCCTTCAACAGGTAAGCCTTGACGCCAGTCTCCTGTTGGTCTGAGTTCAGACCACTCAGCACAGACTGTAGTTCTTGCTGGAAGTTCTGCACCTTCTCAGTTTCCTGTTCAGGGCGATGCACTAAGAAGCAGCTGAATGCTTCTTCAATAGGCTCCACTTTCTAAACGATTCATAAAGACAACAGTCTGTATCACCTTTCGGAAAAGGACAACATATAACATTCCAAGAACAAGCATTCTAAAATGGATTGTGATGTCCTTAATTTCTAAAGCTTCAACAATCTTACATAACGAGTACTGACTCCGATAAAGCAATTCATGTACATTCATACAATTGTTAAACAGTTTTATAAATTCTACTTACCAATATTTCGCTTACAATATTATTAATCTGAATTTCAGTTCCCATTTTCGCTTCTTGATATCAACGAAACAGAATGTTTTAAGGTTATGTCACTGTGCGTCATGGAAACAATAAAAATTTATTAGAAAATCTTGTTTCATACACATTTTCTCGAGGCAATGATCTTAGTAAAAATTAGTGCGTTACCAATAAGTAACATTCTTTTTCCTATTACTTCAAACTAAAAGTCAACGCTATGTTGGAATTATCTTTGACAGCCACGGTAGTGTGCGAACTACGATACGAAATATGTGGTCAGTAACAGATTACCAACATAAGTCATGGCGGGGTGCTGGCAGAAGAGTTTTTCAGTCGGTGAGAGGATTAGCTGCCATTCAACTTTTACAAATTCACCTTCTACTCTAACCAGCCACACTGGCTAAATTGCTGCAGAGGACCTTATTACCTTACTGAAATATGCAATTGTAAACTAAATTTTTAACTTCGGATAAGTTGAAAGAAGCACACCATTGTATAAATTTCTTTCAGTACTCCTGTGCCAAATTTTTAAAATACTAAAAGTAAATAATTTTCTTTCATTAGATCCCATAAAAACTAATAAAGCACTGTTAAGGCCAAGTTATTGGACTATGATGGCCAATCTAACAATTTTCATAACACTAATTCAAGTAAGACATAACTTGACTACCAAAATTTGGAAATACCCAATTCCACTGAAGTAAGATCCTGTGACTTATTTCCAGAGGCACTCACCATGAATTTGAACATACAGGCACGTGACATAAAAAGCAACCCAGAATCACTCGTGGAAACATCTTAAATTGAAATTATCACCATTGTTGAAATCTGGACAAACAAGTAGGCATATGTTGTTTGTACATCTTAAAATGTCCACAGATCTGCAATAGCTGGAAATAGGACCAGTGTTGCATTACAATTTTTTTTACATAAATTACCTCCTACCATCATTCCTTGATATATGGCAGACCAGTTATAAAACATTGTATAGCATTGAACCAAGTGGTTCAAAAGAAAAAGCGGTACCTTGCAGACAGCTTGTCATTCATGCATTCCTTTGTGGGATATCATAGAAAACCAGAAGGAAATGTTTTGGTGGATAACAAAGATGAAGAAATATCACTATCCGCCTCTCTTGAAGATGAGATGACTGAGGAGTCGATCGATGAAACAACGGAAGGTACTTCCAGCTCTACTATACCTACGCCACAAACAAATGATCCCCATGGAAAAGCAGACACTAGGAGTGATTCTAAATATCCAGAAACTTCTAAAAAGAGGAAGATGATGTCTGCTTCTGACATGGTTGCAGGCCGCATGATAAAATTTTTGAAAAAAAGAAGTCAGCAGCCAACACCATCAGCTGATCCAAATTTGAAATTTTTTGAAAGTCTGATGCCATATATTGAAAAATTGTCATCCAAGAGGATAAGGATATTTAAATTTAAAGTTTTGGGTTTTCTTAATGACCTATTAGAGGACCAGGAGCATGAAGACTTGGCAAATTTCTCTGCTCCATCCCCATATGCCTCTACACCGTCCCCATATGCCTCTACACAATACGGATATACCACTACACCAACTCCGCCAGTGGCGCAAAGTTTCCAAACTGAAACTGAAAGAGATGGTTACGCAGACATCAATACTGTTAATGTACTTACCTTAGGGTAACAACCAATCGTTGTTCTGCTGTGATGCTTCTTCTGTAATTGGTGTCTTTTCTTCTTATTTTGTCACTGATCAGATTAACATTAAAATCAAACTCTCTAGGGATAATCTTGTAAAATTCTGAAATTTCTTTTCATCACATCGCAATTCCTGGAGAAAATTCTGCAGTGTTTTTTCCTTTTCTCTCTTCTCATTAATTGGATGCAACCAAAGACGCTTTCTTTTTTCACCCATGTATAATTTCTCCCAACAATACCACAATAGCACAGCAACATCCTCATCATCTTCAGCCATGACGACAACTGAGGTACAATGAGCAGAAATGCTTTTGCTTTGATTAGAAGCAAGATGTAGCAAATTGCTTTCAGTGGAAGCAAGAACGCTTCTGCATAGAGCACAAGCACTTTTGCCAAAAGCAGCTTTGCTACATTGGTCTGCGCCCGGCCTAAGAGGGAAAAACTGGTACAGCAGTTTGGTAACCAATTATTACTGGTGAAATATGTTACTGTAAGTGTTTTTATATAAAATAATTTTTAAGTTAGAAACTTTTATTTGATTAGCACATGCTTATATGTCTGACTTTATTGTGAGCTTTGTCTTTCAGTAACCACGCTTTCTTTTTTCACCCATGTATAATTTCTCCCAACAATACCACAATAGCACAGCAACATCCTCATCATCTTCAGCCATGACGACAACTGAGGTACAATGAGCAGAAATGCTTTTGCTTTGATTAGAAGCAAGATGTAGCAAATTGCTTTCAGTGGAAGCAAGAACGCTTCTGCATAGAGCACAAGCACTTTTGCCAAAAGCAGCTTTGCTACATTGGTCTGCGCCCGGCCTAAGAGGGAAAAACTGGTACAGCAGTTTGGTAACCAATTATTACTGGTGAAATATGTTACTGTAAGTGTTTTTATATAAAATAATTTTTAAGTTAGAAACTTTTATTTGATTAGCACATGCTTATATGTCTGACTTTATTGTGAGCTTTGTCTTTCAGTAACCAAGCTTTATAATTATTTTTAAGGAATAGACTAGAAATGTTTCTGAATTTTATTATGAAGACTTGAAATACATAATTAGTCAACATGAAATACTGTATAAACATGGTTAATGCCATGCTTGTGTTGTAGAAAACATTCTTTGTGAATAATAGAAAGCAAGTGGCTAATGACAAAATGCTGAGTTGTATACACTGATCACATTTGAGGTAGAATGTTATTCATTATATAGAAGTATGTAATCATCATATTTTGATTCAAATGTCTCTACTTAAAAGTCCTGAGAACTGATATATAATTCATATATAGTTATTAAATAAGGAATCTGCATTTAATATTCTTCAGTGTTAATATTTTCCCCATTTAATGATCTGGTGTCTGAATCCAGTTATATCGAAATTAAAATTATTTCATTTGGACTTTAAAGTTTTAGCTGTTCAAATCAATGTTTTCCAGAAAAGAAATACTTGGAGATTCAAATGTCTTTGTACATTACATAATACAGGATAAAATATACACAAAAATATACATCATGAATGATGGCAAATTTTATATTCTATTTTAATTATAACTTGACTATGCATTACATATGGAATGGAAGTGTGATAGTTGCTTAAAAATCACTTAAAGATTGTAATAACAACGTTTTACTTTAATTACATTAGTATGTAACCATCAAGTATAATATTCATAAAATTTGTATTTATATGGTTATGTAAGAAATATTCATGAATAAATCTTAAGCATCTAATAAAGATTGATTAACTATTTCTGATATGCTGGTTTCCATATAACATACCACAAATTATGTTGGTTTCAAATGCATTGGTCAATATTTCCCTTTTAATTAAGGACTCATTTAAAACAACTCCACACAAAGATTTCTTGAAAACAGAAACTGCACTATTTAATCAGTGTTGACAACAAATCCTCTTCTTGGTTGTTTGCTGCTGCAAAGTTCATGCTAATACTGTCCTGTGCAAGTACACAGCATCCTCTTACTTTTATTAATGTCAGAATTTTCCACAGGGCAGACTTTTTGAAATCAACAGCAAGATAATTAGCAAAGTGTAATTTAAATTTAATGGATGTACATGTCAGATAGGACAAAGTGTGGCAATGAGCCAGGCATAAACTACATAATGAGAAGCACCATAACTTTTACTCCTCACCAGATATTAGTAGGATGATTCAGTTAAGGAGGGTGGGATGGACATGACATGTAATACGCACGCAGATGATAAATGCATACAAAAATTTAGTTCACAAACTTGAAGGGACAGGGCCACTTGGAGGATGTATGTGGGAGGATAATACTGAAATTAATTTTAAAGAAACAGAACATCAGGTCATGGAATTATTCTGAATAACTCAGAGGAATATTTTTACCTGCCAAGTAACTTTCAGCTTCTCAAGGACTTTGATCCATAGAATGAGTTAGTTCACTGTGTTGATGGCTTGGTTCCTGTATGCAGTTCTTTTCTGAAGTACCTTGTCCTTCCTTTTCACCTTCCAGTAAGCTTCCTGAAGATATTTTGTCTTCCATATCAGTTTTCTCAGATGTCTCTAACACGTTGTCCAGAAAAGACAATGCATCCACTCCAGTTTTCTCCTCTTTCTGTTTTTTTATTTCTTCATCAATTTGCCTCCATCGTTCTAGGTTGGCCTGGCACTGGTCGAGCAATGGCTTTGTCTCGGGAATCAACTTGCATAGCAGAGTGTAGCATGGAAGGCAAATACCAGTGAGGAAACCAACCTGGTGAAGACAAACTGAATTAATAACTCTGTAAACCTTGATAAAAAAAATAGACAGTCTGTCTCAAATTTTTACCAGTCTATTAAAATGTGATAAATTGTTTTCATATTCCAGATTCCAATCCTAAACCCAGTTATGTAACTGTAAATTGTTGCTGAGCAATGGTTCATTAAGACTTTGTCAACTTGGATAATTCAGAAATACCGATTAAATTCAGAAGTTTTCTTGCAGTTTGGGTGATCAGCTTAACTGTTTGGAGCTGAGGCTCATCTAAATAATATTTACATGAAAAACTCATAACCTATTACTACTACATGAAAAGGAAATCAGAAAGGAATTCTGATCTGCAAAAAATCTGTATACATATCAGTCCTTGCTTTGCACATATTTTAGGTTTGTGTTTTGATTTTCACTGACTGGGATTTAGTACTGGCATCTAAAAACTGCTTTAAAACATCTAATAACAGGAAATATTTTCTTTAAAATTGTTTCTTACTAATACCTAGTGACTAGGACTAAGGTGATAGTTTGCAGCAATGTGTACAATTCACATTCAGGATTTATCCAGATAGAGTCTCATTTTCCATGACCTCCTTCAGTTCTGTCAGGTAAATATAAAAATAATGAATGGTACCTTGAGGTTAACCAAAATACTTCCTTAACACATTCCTCCCAGTTTATAATCATTCTATCACTTCTCATTCAGTGTTACATAACTGGTTGATAAAAACTTAGTTAATGATGAATTTTTGTTGTTTTATACACTGACATTCAGTGGCGTTCAGTGTATGTTGATGCTAATCAAATTGATGTTTGTATTCAGTTGCATAGAAAATGGGTGTTGGGACAGAACATAACAATTAATAAATCTGAAATGGAATTGTTACATTACAATGTAATAGCTTTACACTGGAACACAAAAAGGTTTTTTTTAAAATGTAATTTAATTAATTAAATTTCAAAACAGGATATGAGGTTCTCATGTTGGCTGTCTTCTGGGCTGTAGTGCCTTTTGAGGCAACAAGGACCTCTGAATCATTCATAAACTTCTACCAGAATATGCAGAAGACAACCATCTTCAAACCATAATTTCCATCTTACTTGTAACACTGTAAGCAACAAATTCATTTAAATGTCTGCTATCATCTGAGTTTCATTCTTCTTTGCCAGATATTTAAAAATGGTAACTGGTACCATATGTTCTAATTTAAAACTCTGAAAATTCCAAAGAAGTATGCTATTTATATATATTATATATTAAATATAAATTATTTATTTTACAATGTTATATAATAAACCTATACACTATTTTCCATCAGCACACACATGTATGTAGTAGTTGTGCAGGTTAGGAAAATGTATTCAAGAAGTAAAACAAATGCACATAAACACATTTTAAACATGGGAAACATAAGCTGGAGTATGCATGCACTTGATGTTCTAAGTCGCCAGGCCATGATGTCCATAGAGAATGGAAAGTAAGGCAACATCTTCTGGATATTGCAATGTAAACAGCTACTCAAAATATTTAAGTCTTCCAACAAGTCCATGTGCCAATTGCATGCCATTAACTTTCCAAATGAAGAATTCTTTATGTTCATTTACCTGAGAGGGTATGCAAACAGACTGCCCAATTGTCTGGTGCACAGAAACATGTAAGCAAGTTTTGAAGCAAGCTATGCATATGCCCCTCATTGCAGAATAAAATTCCTATAGTTGCCAACAAGAATACCTTTTATAAATGTTCATTACCTACTAACTAATAAATTTTCACACAGATCTTTGCTTTTGAGGAATGTATGTCATTAAATGGACAGATAAATTGGAAAATGTCAGGTTTTCTGTAATGTGTGGAACCTAATTTTATAATAAAAGGCAAATCAATTTCAAAAGGGAACAATTTATACTTAATGAGTGAATAAAAGCCGTATTGTATAAATAAGACTGAGTATTTGATAATAATTTTATGTAAAAGTAAGTTTCCTACACTGGATGTCTACTGTCTTTTGGCAAATGCCATTTATAAACCAAATTGACTAATGGATAAATGATCAAAGCCCAATTACAAAATTATGGGAATTCAGAAATAGCATTATAATCCATTTAAGAACAAAATCAATTTAATTAGATGAAGCATAATTTATTGAAAGTGTAAATTTGATAACTTGAAAATTTTTAAAGGCTCATTTGTCACCTGAATTGCTCCAAGTTCACATTTTCTGTCACGATCCATGAGAGGAGAGGGTACATGGCCTGCCAACTTTTCTGCATCACCCTGAAAACAGTGGCCAATAGAACGTCAAAATGCTGGCAACATCACAAGCTCAAACCATACAGTTCACAATACCAGTACAGCTGAAGAGGAGCAATAAGTGTTGCTGTCATTGTGGATGATACAAATAAGGCTGCTTTAGAATTTATAAGTCCATTTAAGTGTGAATGTGTGCAACATTTGACTGTGTGGTGGGTTGAATGCTATAACAGTGTCTTATACTGGTAAACTGTCAAATATCTAAAATAAAACTGAACATGCATTACTGCATTTTGATGTTTTATGATCTGACAAATTTAAACATGACACCTGTAATAGTATGAATTTCCTCCAGGTATGCATCTATTTTTAATGTTTCCAGCAAACTATATGTGAAGTTTCCAATACTTCTATAGAATTTTAATGCCATTTTTCTCACAAATTTCACTGTGTGTACCTTGATACGAATTTGAACATACCAATAAATTTATAATACAATTCAGTATCTTGTCCATTTTATCTATGCCACAGATATTACATGTTGAATGATTTCCTACCATTCAAACTTAAAATTAGGATTTATTTAGGTTATTTTCAACTTTCTTTTAGCAAAGTTATTGTTTTTCTGATCTTTAGTGTACTGGAAAGTAAGTGGGATGATAAGATTTTTGACACTAAATAAATAATTTTAAAAATTACTCTTCTCCTAACTTAATCAGGAACCTCATTTCTGTTTGTTTGTATTGTTCCCAGATACATAAATATTGAAACATTTTGAAACAATTATTACATATTAATGCTGAAAATAAAAAGCTTATTTGGAACACACTATCCAAATTCTATAAGTTTTATCATCTGTTTCTAAAATTTGTCTGTAACAATAAGTTGTTGTATCATGTTCTTTTATAAATTTACAAACCATAGAAATACAGAACAGACTTAGATTTAGATTTAGTTTACAGTATCAAGGTACTTATCACATCCCAACGAATGAATTATAGAATAATGACAAGGTACACACAAATACAAAATAAAAAATTTATTCAATAAAAAATCATATTGTCATTAATGGTTAACTGTTAGAGATCATTCCCACCATACTTTGCACATAGTATCATGATTTGTGTTTGTGATTAAAAAATCAGTGCCACAGGAACTGGCAATTTATGGAATAAAAGGCAGGGAAAATCCTACCAAAATGCAACCTTCACTAACAGAGGGATGTAGGATTAATTCTGAAAAGTGTGTAATTCAGGACTAGATTACTGCTCCATTCTGGCTGCACCACATGAGAAGTACAAATATCAGCAGGTGTGGACAGAGAGACAGAGGGTCACTCTCCCACCTGGGATGCTGCCTGTTGATCAGGCTGCTTCCGGTCCATCATTGGGATTGGCGTCCTGCCAGCAGCACGCTCAGCATCACCCTATAAGCCAGCACACTCTTCATATGAAATACACAAATCCTATTTAGCAAGTTCAAATCTGGAACTGAAGAACTGTCCTCCTACTAAATAGCTAATGGCAGAGGTATGAAAGTCACTGTGATTTTAATCTAAACTTAAAAAGTTGGTCAGATGTAGAAAAGATTAATACAAGGATATAAAGTATAAAATGTTATGTAACTTTGCTAATCTGGTTACTCTGAATTCTTACTTCTGTATGAACACTGTTTATAATATGAAATAAAATTATACTTGGGGTGATAATAATTTTTTTAATTATCTTTGTCTTTCATATACCATATTTCTGCTGAATGTGATGGATTACTGAAAAACTCTTAATATAATAGCAATTGTAATTGCAGTAGAGCTGCACTAGAACAATGTCACCTAACAGTCACTGTATGCTTTGAAGGCATGAAAATGGGCTTAGAGTGGTAAAAGTATTGTTCTTACCTGCTCATAGAACTCTTCAAAAATGACTTTCACTGTTTTCACTTGTACATTCCATGGTTTGGCACTTGCAGAAAGGTCACAGGCTGTCATTGCAACTGCCTGAATGAGTAGTCTGAAAGAAAAATGTAAAAATGTGTTACTTGGATATTTATTGATAAACATTGTCTCCCTTGAGGGCACGTTCTCAATAAGGGAAATGATCTAGATAGGTTGTCTGGATAGATGATCTAGCTTGGTTATTATTTCCTTGTACTTCTTTAGCATTTTACATTTATACTAGTGTTTCCCTAGGTGGATTATTTGCTTTTATTTGTATTTCTTCATTTATTTTCTTTGTGTATAATATTGTTTCTATTTTGGGTTTGCCTATATTTGGCTGTTATATTTAATACTGTACATATATATGTTTAGTTAATTTGTTTGCAAAATATTTTTCATTATTATTGTATGTATTATCCATGTTTGCCTGTTATTGGCTTCTTGCTGTTGGCAAACACTTAAACAAATGAATTGAATGATTATAATGTGAATAACCTGGAGTTCTATCAGGGCCTATAATTTTGATGTCATGGTGCTCAGTTAAGCACCAGGGATGACTTTATTTTTACCCCTCCACTCATTATATCACTTCTCTTAGAAAGTCTAAACAAGCAATTTATCATTTACATGAAGGGAAGCAATCAAGTGTTGAAGATTTCTGTCTTCTAGGTTGTTTCACTGTGTTGTCTGATAGATGTTTACCAACGTTTCAACGATGAATCACCCTGATGACGGAGGCAGTATGACCTCTGAAACGTTGGTTAACATCGACCAGGCTACACAGCACAACAACCCAGAAGACAGAAATCTTCATACTCACTGCTGTGAAAACCTCAAATCTCACAATCAAATGCTGTTAGCAGAATACAAAGTAGGTGCAGGAGCAAACCTCTTTGAATTTAACTGGTTTTTGGTAGTCATATTAACAACCTCATTGGAGTTATTCCTTCTTTAATTTTTTTCCAACTGCAGAGTGTTATGTAACCTTGCAGAGTCCAACAGGGGCTGACATTTAAGCATGAAAGAAATCTGAACATTTTTGGGTTTTTATAGCTTCAAAAATTAACCTCTATCAAAAATCAGAAACATAATAAAGAATCCAAAAACTGATAATCGAATTAACATAAACCATGTTCAGAACGTCAGAATGTTCCATAACTATTTAGTTTTGTGACTAGCCTGGTCTTTACATGTATCAACATAGCGACATTACTATACAAAAAGATATATCGCACATCTTTAATAAACTTTTACTTCTTAATGCTGGTTACTAAGAACATTAGATTATTAGATTACCCTTCCACATGCATCTTCAATAAACTTCATTAACAGTAACAGAACAATTTAACCTTTATTGACAGCATATCATGTCTTATGTGCAGGCCAGCTGGCTTCTTGTTGCATTAGCATACTGCTAAACTGTTAACCAAGAGTTAAAGTCCAACCATCAGCCCCACAGTACAAGGGTTTTAATTCCTTATGCCCATACATTACAGGTCAAGTGTTAAATGACACATGAAAGTTAGTGCACTGCAAGAAACAAACGCTGAATTATTCTTGTGTATTATTAAATTCAATCTTATAAGCGAAAGATGTAGTATCATGCATACTTTTTGCTATTTACCAACATGGTACTGCATGATGATAAAGCCAATATGGTTTTCTAGCAACTTCCAGACAAGCAGAAGGAAGGAAACAGGGATACAGAAGGTTCTTACATTATAGATAGTCTACCTGTGTTCTGAATCTCCCCAGGAGAAAGTCTGCTCAGCAATAAGCTGTGATAATTTGGCCTTGTTGGGGAAGAAAAGTGCCAAATCTGTGGCCAGGATGCAATGCTTCACATAACCCAACACCTGCTTATACTCCCAGCTGCTCAACTTGCTGAAGATGTTGTGGCCTTTCTATAAACATTAACACATAAAGTACTCGCATGTATTTGAGAAGCGCAGCATTTGAATGTAAGGTTGGGTAGTAGATAGGCCTGTACTGACTAACACTTTATGGTTCCCTCAGTTCTTGCAAATGAATGCCAGAATAACATATTGAAATACTGCATTACCAGTTCCTCTTCCACCATTTCCAATTCACATTACATTATATTAAACAACATTAAATTTTACAAGTGCTTATTAGGTTTCAATCTGGGGCTGTATGTGAGAGCTGTAAGAGACCAGAGCTCTCTAGAACATATATGATTCAGTCTCACCTCACTTATGTAATGGTGAGAAACAACATTTTAAGATGAAGTCTTACAACATGAAGCTTCAATTTAGTGGCACATGAAGGAGGATGAGAATGGCAGGGCATGTACTGGGGAGATAAGATGCACATAATTTTGATTTGAAAGCCTGAAGGAAACACCTAGCTATAGATGGGAGGGTATTAATAAAACAGATGTTAAGAATACAGGATGGGGTGTTCAGACTGTATTCATGTGGCTCAGAATAGGATGGGATCTTCTGAACAGAGTAAGAAATCTTTAGTTTCCATAAAATTTGGGGGTCCTTTTAACTAACTAAACAATTATAAACTTTTCAATTAAGACTCTACTTCTTGGAGTTAGTTACTTTTAGTTATGGCCTCTGAAACTAGCATTGCCTAGAACTCTTCAGGACTTAAAATAATCTGAGTCAGTTACTGGCAGCATTTAATACGAAAACTACTCATGTTCTGACAACTATGCCATACCTACCATGCTAGCAAATCATTGCCTTAAACCAGCAAAAATTTTGAGGATCCACAGACTCAACTATACTGTTGGAAGTTACATTTACTACACCACAGAAACTGATGGGTATGTTCATGTTAGAACTGTTAACTGTGGTGTTGGGTCTAACATACTTGAACAATTTCTGTATATATATCTTGGTGAAGAAGTAGGCCTATATGTTACCTGCTGCAGAATGGTAACAGTCTGGTTAAAATGGTGGTGTTCCATTGTGGATGTGCTGTAAATGGCTGCCAGTGGAGATTCTGTGTCCAGCATAAATTTATTGTTTTTTCCTCGATGATCTAGGTCGTGGCACAGAGAGGCAATGTATAGTGCCAGGCACTGCAAAAAAATCATTGGCATTATGTAAAAACACTGCTGAACATTAGCTATCTGATGGTCAGATAACAAAGTACTTAGACATCTGAACAATTAATTGACTAAACAGATACTATATAACCTTTTCTGTTATTGTATCTCCTTCTTATTTTCTTCTTCCTGTGGCTCTACAACCCAGTGTGGGTCTTGGACGCCTCCTTTTGGAGATTTTGTTGATCTATTTAGTTTTAGGCATTTAGTAGGGACTTCTTGGACGAGTGATCAGCCCATCGCAAAGCCTCTACCAAAGAGGTGGGTGAGAAATGGCAGCTCAATTTTGCTTACGATACATCTTGTTCATGCTCGTAAGGTTCTTTTACATGGTGTAAATTTACGCCATGGGACTGCCAGATTTACTTCCCCTCCAAAGCAAGTCGTGCTACGGATTTTTATCACCCTTAAAAATCCATCAACCTCGGCCGGGTTTGAACCCACAAACCTTGGGTCTAGTGGCAACCATGCTACCACTAGACCACTGAGGGCGACTTTGTACCTCCTATGACCTCCTTTAAATTACTGGAATACTAATTTTCATGTATTGAATTTCCTCTTAACAAATGACTTTCAAGGAATGCTTATATTCTTTCTTTATAATCACATGTTCATAACAAGCAAGAATATGTATTTTGGACTGCTTGTTTCTGGTATCATTAAAATATTACTTTAATTTCACGTTGTTAATACCTACTTCATTGGCCTTGAAAGTGTTCTGTGTGTGCTTGATAACACTATACATGGAGTTAGCTACAGAAAACCCATGTGTCCAATTATGGTACGGCACTCGGCGATAGTTCTTTCTCACTGTCAATGTGAATCTGATGAGGCTGTCACTATCAAATCTTGAAAGTCCAAATAAGTCCTTGAACATGTAGATAGCATGTTTGGCTTTCTCAAAATCATCCAGCTTGAAGACACTGAAGTAATAGCTACAAAATATATAATATTACAATAAAAAATTGTGCACTTCACTTTTAGCACAATATTCTTAAGAAGTACAGACAACTGATAAGAATTTTAAGAAATATTTAAATAATTCAATAGGCTGTAGCCAATCACTCAAAAAACAGTAACAATATGTCTCTAGTTCTTCTACAAATAATTAGCGAGACATTTTCTGACACAGTGTAAGATAAATTAAGAATGTCAGGTGACTTACTCTTCTATACCAGGGATGGAATTTGGGATTTTCTGCTCTTGTGCACGTGTCACCTCTGTATCTGAGCAGGTGTTGTGGTAGCTGAGTACCTCCAGAGCTACACGATACTTCTGTTCTGATCTGGCAATTTTATCATACAGCTTAGCATGATGCAGGGCCAAGCCACAGTAGACTGCAAACATCTCAAATGCATCCTCATCCTCCTACACACACAAAATGCTGAGCTGAAGTTGTTCATAATCTACCATTCTGTTTTACTAGTAAATATTTACATAGACTGCTGGAATTACATCCAGAGAATGGAAATATAAATTCTGCCTAATCAGTAAATATAACTCTTTCAGAACTGTAGAATAAGGCATAGAATATACTTGATGGGCAGTCTTAAGAGGAGAAACCATTTGAAGATCTAAGCATAGATGGATGATGATATTAAAATGCATCTAATATAAATGGATTAGAAAGGTGGGGACTGGATTCACTTGGCTCAGGATAGGGACTGATGATGGGCTCATATGAATATGGTAAGGATCCTTCAGGTTCCATAAATGGTGAGGAATTTCTTGACTGAGTTACTATTGAGCTTCTCAATAAGGACTCTGCTTCATGGAATTAGTTATTACAAATATGTTGTTTACATGGACAAGTAAAAGAATACTACAAAAACTGGACAGATAATCCCTTAAGAATGGTGGTTTCTCAGATGCCAGAACAAACCTAAGAGTACAGATCTACAGGAATAGCAGAATGACAGATATTACTTTGTACATCCTCAAACATGATGGACAGATCAATATAAGGTCAGAACTAACCAAAAGGTTTAATCTTTGACTGTTGATGATGATAGTATTTTTAGATAGAAAACTGAATAATGAAAGGTTCTGAACTGAGTGGTAATAAGCATTCCTCAAATTTAATCTGTTCTTAACATCTTCATGAATGTTCTGGAAAGGAAGGCTACAGGAGAAAACAAACTGAATAAAATTAACCCCACACAGGATGGTTTACTTACTTTAGTAAAGCATCCACAATGTTTGTTAACCATCTGCACCACTCCAATGACATTGCCACGAATGAATATGGGCATGCACAGTATGGTCTTGGTGCGGTATCCTGTTAACTTGTCTATTGTTCGGTTGAACCTCGAATCACAGTATGCATCAGTGATGTTCAGCACCTCACCAGTTTTAGCCACCTGTCCTGCAATACCTGTGCCAACTGGGAATCTGTAACACATGTCAACTCAAAGCATGAAGCATAAAGTTTCATACAAGTGAAATTATTACTGATTTTAAAACTCTGAATGTAAGTGTGAATATATTACTTTAGAAAATTTCTTAGCCATTGATGGTTACTTACAACGTGGACTATCCCATGGTAAACACCCGAAATTGGAGAGATTATGGTAATAATTAAGATACAAATGGAAGTTATTGAAATGCCTGTAATTAAGTCTTTAATTATTTATTTAATTTCATTTTCTTGTGACTTTCACCACACTTCCGAAGTAGACAAATTTATTTACTTCCTTTATCTCTTTTCCATTTATTTTCACTGCTAATTTCTCAAGAGTTATCAATAATTTCTTCTCTAAGTTTGTTTCCAGTTTGTATTTGTTGCACACAAGAATTACTTTATTTTAATAATCTAGATGTTTGTGTAATTATGACTCTTCAACCGTATATTAAAAAACATACCTGATCTCTGTGGAGTTTTGCAGTTTTGCAATTGACTCTTCACTACCTGAAACTCCGCCTCCAGTCTTGCTGTCCGCAGCTTCCTCACTTGTAATTCCAATGTCAAATATGCGTGCATATAGTTCCTTGTTCCTACTGTCTACAAGGAAAAGAGACGCCCTGTCGGCATCCACAAGACGCTGTGCAAAATTCATTATCTTCATAATGAGAGTATCCATACTCACCATGTCTTGAAAGATGGACCTGCAGCAGAAAACTTTTTCTCAAAATTAGCCTTGGTTACATAACATCATAATGTCCCCTTAACCCACCAAATCTGCTCAGCATAAATTACAGGTGCTAACTTGTTATGAAATGCTATTTTCCTTCCTTTATCTATTACAACAATAGTTTTGTAGCTGACCCTATTAAACAGAAGCTTAACAAATCACCTGACAATCATAAAAAATAGAGTGGAAGTAAAGGAGACTTCCATCAAGCTACGCAGATTATTTCACTCTCACAAGCTGCATATCATGCCCGTTGCAAATTAATGATCATAAAATATGCTGAAGGAACAAATAATTGTGGGATGACAATGAAATACAGCATTTCTCTACACAATATGATGTACTGAGTAGATAAATGACAGATTGCACACACAAGTTCTTATGCAAAAAAGCATTCTATATTGCACTACAATGAGAAACGCTACAGAGATGGAAACAATTTCAATTTTATGGAAAATAATAGAATATAAAATTTTATTTGAATAAAAAGTAACATTATTTTCCCTCAAAATCTGCCATTATTAAAGAGGGTTGTCTTAAATCTGAGGTCATCTGATAATTGGGTTAAATACAGTAAATATGAACATGCAAAAACAGTGACTCACTTGACTACAGCTAACAAGAAGTCATTTAGCTTCCTCTGCTTGTTCATGCTGAGGTACAGCTGTGCATAGTGCAGAGCAATGCCGCCCCACACCAGGTAGCTGCTGGCAATCTCTTCATCCTCCTCATGGAATGGGTCGCCTCGCCATAACTCTACCACAGCGGCCAACTGGCCATCAGTCTGTATGACAGGTTGATACAGCGCATGGGCCGCTCCATTCTGCAAGAAAAGTCAAATTTGAAAACACAAATCTTCTAACAACCTGCAACAGTGCTCCATTATTCCAGTTTGTGGTAGCTCAGTGAATAGAGTGACTGGCTGATTGAATGATCGGAATTTGATCCCTGGCACGGATAGGAATTTTTTCATTTTGGCCACATGTTCAGACTGCACGTGTTATGTCAGTCCACAGTTACACTTTAATACTATCCCAATCTGTGCCAGGTTTATATATGCACTTTCATTTAAAATAATAAAAAAGATTAATTAATGTTACTTTGTTAGGAAGTCTATCAGGGAATCTTGGGTCGAGCTCTCCTCTGGACAGTCTGAGGGGCTCTCTCGTTTTGGCTACATATACAGGTACAGTGAGGTCTGACCCCATCCTTTCCATCACAGTCTGCCCATTCTCCAACCTGTAAGAAAATGTGATACATGTATTGGAAAACAGGTTGTCACTAAGTAATCTTAAATTTACATGAATACCTCCGCTTGTTACATTGACTTCAGCAAATTACTTCTTACATATATCTTCCACAATTTAATTACCCCAAAACTGTTTGGGATACTAGAAAATGGACCAAGCTCAGAAACCCAGTAACTGTAATTATGAAGGTGGAGTCCCAGGCACATAACTACGGCGTTCGACTACGTAAGAAATTGCCAAGTATATGGGATAAAGACGTGTTCAAAGACCACAAGAATCAGACTGCGTATGTTATTAATAAATTTAAATTAGTAACCTACAGAGGTTGATTGTCTAATTATTCATCACCCAGCAGTATGACCTATGTCACCCGCCATGACACAAGAGTTCTGTCATTGCTCTGCCACCAAGAAAGGCACAAACCATGAGAAACAGCCGTGAAAAAACACCCACGCAGAAAATACTTTACTTCATGGTTTTGTATGGGTGTGAAACTATGTCTCCAATTCTAAGACAAGAAAATAGCCTAGTCAGAGGATGTCTAAAAATAAAATGCTGATGAGAGAAGAGGAAAATGGAAAAATTATATAACGTGTAACTTCGAAATTGTATCTCTTCAGAAAATATTAGGATGCAAGGCAGTTTGCGCCTTGCCTCAGCGACTACTTCTCACGCATAACTGTGGTGCTGGTAGTCTAAACATTATGCGGACGGTCTGTAATATTATCGATTAAACTTCTTGACGGAGACGGGCTAAAGTATACATTTGATGAGAAAAAACAGCTGTTCACAAATAGCTACTTAACATACATTTAAAAGTTAAAATTATTTAAATTCGAATTTGGGGCAGCACATCGTATATAATTTAAGAACTGATTCGACCTTATAAAACACTGAACAGGTCTTAGAGTTTGACATAGGCGTACCTAGAAAGAGGAAGTACTGTATTTAAAAATATATATTTCACGGAAATTAATTTTAATTTACTATAATAACCCAATAATTAATATAAATGACTTATAGATGGCCTATTTAACAGCTTTTGAAGTGCAAAATTTTGTCTCACAAGGTTCTCCGGTCTACGGGCAATTACGTACCATTAACACTTTGAAGCTTAAACTAACCAACAGACAAACTAAACATGGGCGGAGTTTTGCGCGAAGCCGAACATCGTCTAAATTATATTTAAAAATCCACTACATAACTTAAAGAAAGCACAATCCGTCTCCATTACAAACATCAACTTGTTAATGCTGTTAAAGAAGCATTCGCCATCTCCTATGAGAATCATATGAAGCCCGTACATCCATTCTACGGGCAAAATACACAATTAATTATAATTAAATAATTATTGTTACAACAGATGATACGTAGCTGCCAATGGGCTTTAAATGATAAAGCCACAGTGCGCTTTATTAATTTCTCGTAGAGTTCCTTAGCCCGTCAAAAAACAATGCATGCCTGCTTCACTCCAGGGTCAGACTGATATCGGCGTCCTTCGAGTGCTTTTTTCAGAAACCCGAACAAATTAAACCCACACGTCCGGATTTTGCGGCTTTTTTATGCTGAAAAGTACCTTCCGTCCTGACCCAGATAGAGACCCAGCATCTCTGGGTCGCCATTCTCTGCCAGGTAGAGCTGGTAGCCTTCTGCCCCCACAGCAGAACAGATACAACCCGCCAGTTCCCACAGGACGTGAGCTTTGTTTGGTCTCTGCTGAAGCGACCTCGTCAGTTCCTGAAGCATCTGTCGCTTGTCGGCATGCACACAGAACTGTGGGCGGAATGCAGAAGTGATACCTATTGCCATGTAACTGTGGGGTAAAACGCAGGAATAGAAAGTACTATTACATTATTTATCAATGTCAGAGGCCTGTGGGGTTAAATGAAGAAACGGTATGTTTATCGCCTACGGAAAACCATGAGGTAGGCTGCATAAATTATATTAATTAATTAAGTTTTATCAGACATTTAGAACTGTGGATTAAAGCTCAGAAATTGTACACATGACTTGGGTTCTATTTGTATCAAGGAACGTTTGATACTCTGCAAAAGAAGAGTGTGTTCCATTGCGTAACGCATGACTAGACTTTTCAACAACGAAATTTCCAAATTAAATTAGGACATAATAAACATAACGTTTTATTGAATATGTAGGGCTACTACTGTTCTCTTTGCTTTGTAATCAGTACCAGTTTCGGATAATCTGAAGCAGAACTCGTGTATGTAGGAAACGGCTGGTGTCTTTGCTCTAGCCAGGGTTTCATGCTTGAACGCGTTCAGTTGCTGTCTATGTTCGTCTTCCGTGTTGTGACGTGTGTACTCGTGGGTAGATTAGGTCTATACCGTTTCCAGCGCTGACGATGAAGACAGTATGTTTCTCCGAAAAAAAATTATCTATCTACAAGTCCACATGGCCTTAAAACCTAGAAGACCAACACCGACTCTCTAACCCCCCATTTCCAATGTTTCTGGCCTTTTTGACAGCATTCTTGTTTGACCTGTATCCAACTGAGCAGCGTATTACATTTTATTTTGCGGTACAGAATAAATAATGCATGACTGCATTTATGATATTTCTGGATCTTTACCATTCAGGAAAAAACGAATTCAGTGTAAGAAGATATTCATGTTAAAAACTACTTACTTTCCATCTTGACAAACTGGTTTTCCGTCCATTCTTACCTGAAAACAGAAACATCATTTAAACCAAGAACCTTCATTACAGCTGGCAACAGTACTTCAACCTCAAAATTTTACGCTGTATATTCCACAAAACTCTTTCTAGACCTTCATAGCCACTAAACTTTTAATTTAAGCTTTGATTTCACAATTACGGCCCTGAATAAACTAAATTAAACGATACGATTTATAATACGATCCGCAGTGGTGTGTTAAGCGACGTTCAAACACGCCCAAATTAAGAGTGAGAATTATAACTCAGTTTCACATGGAGAAGAATTAGATTAACCCATAGACTCTTTGCAATTTACTGAATTAAATACCAATTCACGCTAATGTGAATTATAACGCGCATTGCGTGAATAGCTTTTGCCGTTACAAGGTCTCCTTTTGCATTTTTGGCCCCTGACAACAAGAGGGAGGCAGAGTTGGTTCAGCAAAGCAAGGTACACTTAAGTACTTACCCGTAGCCGAAGTGTCGGGGCGCTTCTTGGCTCGCTGCGTGCTTCGGATCATCCACCGCTCCAGCGTCTCCAGTTCTACTTCCTCCATGACGAAGCGCTCCAGGAAGTCGGTATGCGATCGCAGGAACGCGCGTACCTGTTCCACACTCGATTCTGCAAATACCGTTCCTCCATGTAACTGGATCTCTTTGCAGAACATCCGTTTGCCTGACTGTCCGCAGCTTTCGTCTCCCAAAAATTCATTGTCAGGGTCGAGTGATTAGTAATCCTGCCACCATCCTGACTTTCTTCGGGGTTTTCTTTATAAAGTCAACAAGCAACTGCCTCTCCAACGTCACCGAAGTCCTATGCCGCCCTCCCCTCTGACCTCTGATGTACCTGATACTGGTAACTGCTATGTGACGACTTCTATGGAGCTGTATTTCAACCGTCTCTACTACACCGCCTCAGGTTGTCCCGCTATACGCCATGTAGGCGTTCGAGGTTAGAGGTGGTATAGCTTCTATTCATTCTTAACCTCGGCACTAGATATTAGGTGAGTGGTGAGCGTCACGCCCCGGGAAAGGGCCCCGGTCCCCATTGAATAAACTAACCTAATATTGAGAAAACATTCAGCAATTTTTGTCATGGCGCCAGAAACACGGCTGTGTGAATACTTGCCAGCAGCATGTCCGTCACAGGGTTCTCCTCGGGTCACAGAGCCGTTCACGGTCTGATGCTGTCCCGCTCCTGCAAACAACATTCGCAGTGGTTTCACACGTGCTTGCTGCCTCCATCACCAGGGCGATCGCCCTGATGTCTGAGGCACTGAGCACACATGAAACGTCGGTCTACCTCTAGGAGATTACACGGCGAAATACACCAGAAAGCTGTAATTTTCAGAATCGCCGCTATGAGAACCTAAAAATCTCACTTGATGTCCTCATTACGAGAGCATGCTGGCGCCTGCTTTATGTTAAATGGACGATAAGAAAGGAAGGCTAGCTCACGGTGCGTGAAATGGGGTAGCTCTGTTTATGTCACAACGATTACGGAAGTCCAACTGGGTTATTGATCGTTCATAATTTAAACTGAATTTCATTACCATGGCTTAATAGCAAACAGTTCATTGCTACTGGTATTAAATAAACCGTAGTTCTGAGAAGAATATCCAAAACTAAAATACAGGAAGTAACAGAAAGCTGGAGGAAAGTTCAAGAATCAGATCTACATAATTTTCATTCTTCACCAAATCTTATTAGGACGATAATATCAAAGAGTAAAGATAGGCAGGGCATTTGAAATGTGAAGGAGATATGAGAAATGCATCCAAGGCTTTTGCCGTAAAACCTGAAGGGAAGAGACTGCTTGGAGACGCAAGTGTGAGTGAGAGAATATTATTAAAATGGATTATAAAGTCACGGGTTGTGCAATCTTGGACTGAATTCACTCGGCTCAGGTTAAGATACATCGGCGGGGTATGGTGGTAATTACCTTTCGGACTCCATGAAAGGAAGTAAATTACTTTACTAACCGGATGAACAACTACAATAACCTCAAGGACCGTGCTGCATGGAGTAATGAGGAAGGCATTAATATGAACATTTAAATACGTCCATAATCATGATTTTTGTAATCTAGATTATTCATCGCGCTATCATTAGGTAGCATAATTAAGGGGAGAGAAAGAGAAAGCAAGAGACGTAGCACGCACTAAAACGTTTTAGTCGGGAACAAAGAAAGGAACAGACCACTTAAAATATAAAGGATTAAGTGCGATGATAATATTAAAGTGACGCTTGAAATGGGCTGTGAAGTTATGAGCTGGGTTCATATATCTCAGGATAGGATCCAATTGCGGAATACAGTGACAATTAACTTTCCGTTTACGCAAAATATGTGGGATTTATTGACTAGATCGGTGACTATAGATCAGCTTCTCAAGAAGGACTATTCTCCAGCGTGAGATTTCAGGTCTTCATGGAGACGAGTAAAAAGATGGCTGTGTTCTTTGTTGTTACGACGTGTAATCTGTTAGTTTATCGACGATCCCCCTGATTATGGAGGCAGCAGGCTTCTCTAATACGTCGACAAACTTCCACCACATTTCACGGCTCTACAGCCCAGAAGACAGTCATCTTTTTGTTTGCCATTGTGTTATTTAGTCAACATATTCACTTCCAGATATTTCTTTTTATTATCTAAAATAATTTATAACTTTTTAAAATTGTTATTGACACACAATGTCATAATTCTGTTTTACTTAAAATTTTTGCAAATGTCAGAATAATATTACAATGCAGTGAGGATAAAAGACAGAAAACAAAATAATATAATAGAAGGCTTTCTTCCATGTTCACTTTTTGCTTTATGAAAAAAGTGACACAAAACAGAACACAAGATTCAGTTCTGTGACATGACACAGGAGGACCGATGTGTTATTATCATTACTGATAGCTGGATGAAGCTTAGACGAATATCACAATTACAGAACTGAGTCATCGACGGTCGCTTGGAATGAAAAACACACTTATTGGCCGCTACCCTATACAGCGTTCAATAAATAGGCCTAAACCGATGTGAAACAAATGACAGGTATAATTATCTCCCCCCCCCCCCTCAACTCATTTCTGCACCCAATCAGATTCATCCTACGGCTAACTCAGGAACCGGATACTAGGCTAGTACACAGACATAGGTCGAAGTTTGCTATGAAACTACATGCAGTTTTTCATCGATTCTCAGATTATTAATAAATTGCACATAAAGAACAACGAGGAAATATACAAAATAGGGCCCAAGAAATTCTGTTTGGCACTGGCGATCGTAGAATATTCTGAAGTTCCATTAACAGGAAAAAAATATGCTGTTGAATACTGGGTCTGTCGCATCACTGCATGTACAAACAGCACAAAACGTTTTTTTTTAAAAACAATTTTGTCTGCGCAGCTTGCTGTAATGAAGCTATCTTTGCCTTCCGTTGCAATCATTAACAGATGAGTTGCCGCCACTCAATTATGCAGGCTTCAGATAAGAGGCGTCATGTGAAGTTAATTTATTTTGTTTGTTTTGTTCCTTTTTTTACGTTGCTCCGTACTCAGTCGGAACGAAAACATAGATACGAGAAAATTAGAAGGCTCGGGTAGTTTTGACCGACCGTCGCGGTTAAGTGGTTAGTGCTCTTGCTGGTATTAGAATGCCACGGGTTTAAATCCCGGCCCAGAGGTCGCCTAAATCAAAATAAGCTGTGACTCCTCCCTCTAACATCCTATCCAAATCATTCACAAATTATGCAACAATTTAAAGCTGGAAAAATCAAGGTTATATTTTAATCCTGTAACAAAAATTCGCGTTTTGCTGCTCACTACAATAATTCATGAGTCACGTATACAGTTACCGATAGTAACAACCACACGGGACAGTGTTTCTGAACTCGTGACCAGCGTTCCCCTGCCGGCCCACAAATTCCAGCATTTACACAAATCCATGTTCTCTATGCAAGCAGACCTGAAAAAACTGATAGTTACTTAGCGAGGTAAAAAATTTACCACCTTCTACGGAATCAGGAGGGAAAGCCACTTGGCCCTCTTCTGAGGCAGATTAATCCATTGTAATTAATTTTAATATTGTCCTAATATTTATCGTATGTCGAGGTCTCGCACGCGGCTTCCTTACTTCATCTTCTGAATAACGTTTTGAGCCTATTTCTTAGATCTCACATATGAAGCATGTTTTTCCCTTATCATCTTCATTGATTTTATCATTTCAGTAATAAACTATATGACGAAGGCTACAAATTATGAAAATATTCATTGTTGAATTGTCTTCAATTGTCTTACTACTTTCTCTCTAGATTGTCCAAATATTGTCCCCTGTACGTCGTTCTCAGACTCCCTCAATCTTCAATTAGGGATGGACCCCAGGTTCAATACTCATAGAAGAACAGGACAAATTATAGTTATGTAAGATTTGATGTTTTCACAGCGGTGAGTATGAAGATTTTTGTCTTCTGGGTTGTTGCGCTGTGTAGTCTGGTAGATATTTACCAACGTTTCAGAGGTCATATAAATATTCATCGACCTGATGACGGAGGCAGTATGACCTCTGAAACGTTGGTAAATATCTACCAGACTACACAGCGCAACAACCCAGAAGACAAAAATCTTCATACTCACCGCTGTGAAAACATCAAATCTTACATAACTATAATTTGTCCTGTTCTTCTATGAGTATTGAACCTGGGGTCCATCCCTAATTGAAGATTGAGGGAGTCTGAGAACGACGTACAGGGGACAATATTTGGACAATCTAGAGAGAAAGTAGTAAGACAATTGAAGACAATTCAACAATGAATATTTTCATAATTTGTAGCCTTCGTCATATGGAATATGATCCTTTACTACTCCTACTCACTAGGTATGAAAATTCAGTAGCAGAACAACAACAATATTAAAATTAGCAAAATTTCCGTCATGCAGTACAAATGGCATTGCTGGGGGCGGAAGGAACACAAGTGGACTTACGACTCGTTCTTCCTCCGCGCCATAGTTTGGCGATGCCGTCTGCTAGTCCGCTCCACATGGCATCTCGCCACACACCAACCAACTGACAGGCAGACCGCCTGCCTTACTGACATCCCGCCCCAATATAGACTACACGCATGCACGGGCTATGACGTGGGGCGTGCAGTGGTAGTGAAGGTTGCTACTTTTAACTACCGGCGATCTAACAGAGATTTGGATACTGGGTTATTTAACGATGCCATTTCAACTGTAAAGGTTGCATAGCACATAATGGTGTAGTGATACCACGAAATTAATATAAGCGTCTGGATAGATGTTATGGCCTATTTCAAAGAGCTAATCGTGTATCGTACAGACTAAATAAAACCACAGAACATTTGTATAAATCGGTAGCCTGGCCGAGGTTCAGACACCATACAACATAAAATAGTTACCGCTAGACCAACGTAAGCCATAGGTGTAATGGTATTACAAAGAAAATTTGTGTAAGCTATACGAAGTTTTAGAGGATATTTTATACGTTTTAGAATGGTTATATTTTGTTCGTCGTAATAATATAGTAACGCGGGGAAAGTGAAATGTGGGAGATTTTTGTCTGTGTTATCACCAAATGACTGTGAAGAAATGATTATTACCATTTTCTGACAAGGCGAGCTTCTTTTTGCGTGGATATTGGCACGCATGCCTAGTTTTAAGCCATCGTTCATTCTGAAAAAGTAGCGTCTGAATCACTTGCACGTGTGATTTGTTTGATAGTAGCAGTATGTCCGTCAATCTTATATCCTGCTCTGTCCTTTTTATTCAAGTTGGCTTTTTGCATGTTATGAAAGTCCTCATCATTCTTGAAGAATACCCCACTAAGTCTGACGCAACTGAAAGAACCTCTCGCCACTAGCGGAGTGACCTCTCTGGGGCCCGCGCGCGGCTTCAGAGGGCCCCTCTACAGGGCCACAATTTACGCCCATGTACCTTCATACCATTTCATCCCACCCAACCAAAATTCTGGACACACCAGAAGCGCTCACATGTCTGTTATCAACATTCAACTTGCACAAAACTTTCGGATAACATTGCAGCCAGCTTCTTAAGGCAGCTTATTTTCTTTCCTGCCTTAATTGATTCATTTACACTAAAGCTGTAGGTATGTGGTGCGATCGGAAAGTTTCAAGACTGCGCCTATAAAAACCCGTACACTTATCTCAGGTATTAAATTCATCCATCACCCTCGAAGTAGTTCCCCTGGGAGTGAACACAACGATCCCAGCGCCGCTGCCAAGCCTGGAAGCATCCCTGGAAATCTTTCTTTGTCAGCCTGTCAAGCACCATCTGCGATTCTGCCTGAATCTCTTCTATCGTCTCAAATCTCCTTCCCTTTAGCTGAATTTTCATCTTTGGGAAGAGGAAGAAGTCACACGGAGCTTAGAAAGGAAGTTGGGGTCGGTTCTTGCAAGATCTTTGAGCTCCTGACAAACGAGAAGTCGATTCTGCTTCTGGTCCTCAGACAGGTTGCGTCGCATGTGGAGTTCTTCCTTTAGAATCAGCTGACAGATCCCATAGTCTATCCCAACAATGTCGCACAAGTCGTTATGGTACGACGTCGATCTTCGTGAATGGCCTGCCGAATCTTGGTAACATTTTCGGGCGTTGTGCTCGAAGATGGTCGTCCAGAACGCTCGTCATCATCGACAGAAGTTCGGCCGTTTTTAAAACGTGAATGCCACACAAAAGTTTTTGCACGACCCATTGCGGACTCCCCAAATGTTTGCTTTAGCATTTCATAGGTTTCCGTAGCCGTTTTGGTGAGTCTTTGGCAAAATTTGATTTTTTCATGAAAATCCGCCATTCCGAAATCGCAGGAGGGTCGGTGTAATGCACTACCAAAACGCCCGTAACTAAGAAACAAATGCTAATTCGATGATGCCGGCTGGCACACTGATTCACTATGAATGAAGGCCACACCCCTTAGCGGCAGAAGCTTGTATTACATCCGGTTCGCCCTCTATTGACACAGTCTTGAAACTTTCCGATCGCACCTCGTATGTTGAATAACAACAGCGAATATCTGGAGTTCGGTGTGTGACTTGAGCTTTCGGGGATTAAGTACTACAGCAAACATTACTGGTCAGTTACGACCAGTCCACAGTCCCAGGGGCTTTCTCTTCGAAAGAGCCGCTTTCCATGCGGTTTCTTCAAAAGAACTTTGTGTGAATTTCGTGGTTCCTTGCCTGACTGCGGAAGTGCTAACCACTACACCGCTACGATTCTTTATCATTACTATTTTTTTTTGTCCCACTATACGCCATGTAGGCGTTTGGGGTGAGAGGAGGTATAGCTCCTCTCTTCCTTGACCTCGGCACTAGATGGGGGTTGTTTTATAAATTCTGTTGTGACTGTACGCAGAAGAGAATCAGTTATCGGCGTGCCTGACAGTTTATATGACGTCCATCGGTGACGTCAGCATAGATGTTGGGACAGTACCGTGCAATTCTTCCTGAAGACGCGGGATATACCCACGACCAACCGCATCCTAAAGGCTGCCGGGCGATGCACATGTTCCTGAGGGAGCTGACAGGACAGAGAGGATTGAGCCATCCACAAGCCTCATGAAATTAGTGAAAATATATCCAGGGCTTTGATTCAGAGACCTCTCCCATCTTCGCAGAGGAACACTTCTCGAATTATGAAATCATTTTGCATTTTATAATTGTACGCTGAGATCCGAACCCGAAAACTTCTTCATACTTTGCCACAACGTTCAGTTCTGGCAGAGAACTACATATCTCATGTAATAACTGTTTCTCCATGACATTGGTGATGCCCAGAACGGACAATCGTTTCTACATCCGTTTGATTTTGTGTGCCATGTTCGGACTCTGGCCACTCAAACGATGTGCAATGTAGCTCCATGTTTGGATCTTGGAAACGCTGCCACTATTCTGGGATTCAAGCATGAAGGATGTCGGTTGCGCAGATTCAGAGATTGTACGTGCTGTGACCACGTAACAATCTAAACCAACCAACAAATGTCTATTTTCACTCCTGATAACGTATTCTTTGTCTCTTAGCTTTCATAACTTCTGGCAAAAATAAAACAGGCGCTGAAACATCGGCAAACTTCTACCAGACTACACAGCGCGACAACCCAGAAGACAGCCATGTTCAGAATCACCCCGTGAAAACCTCAAATCCTACAAAACAGGCCTATTTCAGGTGCGGATTTTGCGAACACAAGATATATGGTTCGTTTATACCGTCTTTAATTATATTAAAATAGAGGCGGGGAATTTCCAACCCGTGCAGTGTTGCCAAGTCAAATCATGCATCGGCTAATTAACTAACCAAGAAATCAAACAATCGAGTTATCGAAGTAAAACAAGAGCACAAAACTATTACGACTTACCAAACTAAAACAGTAAACATCGATTTATAAGCAGCAGGAAGAAACAAGCTGCTCTGCGCCTTCTCATTTTATCGGATGCGTGTGAGATTGTGCACTGCTCGTTATTACTGCAGGCGTTTTATCGGTGGGACTGAGGAAACACATGGAGGATAACTTTTGTTTAAGCCCTTTTCTACACGTTCCGGAATCTCCCCCCCCCCTGAAACGAAATTTGCGCACAGTAGAAGTTTGAAGATTACTGTCTTCTGGGGTGTCACGCCATGTAGCATGATAGAAGTTTATCTCCGAAACGTCAGTAAACATCTACCACACTATAGGACGCAACATTCCAGGAGACAGACGTCTTCATATTCGTCGCCGTGAGAACCTGAAATCTCACGCAATACTGACATAAATACCACATAAAAATGTAAATCACAAAAATCATATCAGTGTAGTGTAATTATAATTCCGTATTTTCTCCATTTTAAGTCGCCATTCATTGTAAGACACACACTTGATTTAGTAATAGGTTTTCAGGAGAAAAAAAAACGCTATATCGATTCTTAGACGCTATAAAATGTGAGACGCGCCCCGATTTCAGAAATTTTAAAATGTGAAAAAAGTGCGTATGAAAATCGAGGAAATGCGGTATTTATTCCATGTTGTTGTTGACCCTCTGGGAACGCGGCAATTCTCCTTTATATATGAAGGCTATATATCAGTTTTTGGACAGGAAACAAATATCAGTTATGAGCCTCGTACTTTCATGTAGCTTTGCACAAACAAAGATTTGTATCTGCTATAAATCAATATTAGGACCTACGAGGTAGACCTATGCAAAATCATACGGTACACGTTTCGAAAATACAGCATGTGTAATGCCCTGCAATACACCCCCCCCCCCCCCCACACACACACTCATATCTTGCTACAGCTGTGGGCATATAGGGAGAATTTATTTCCATATATGAATTTTTGAACATTTTGGAAGATATAAAATGAGTTTTGGGTGACAATATTATAATGAAGACGGATACAATACCTAGTACGTAAATTTGTCTACTCTGTGGGAACTGTCCAACGGAATTTCAAATTATCGTGGGCCTAATCAAAGAAGTCGAACAGCACTGCGTGACTTTGACATTTAGAACGCCGTCTTATTTCACAATGCACTGATGGTGCAATTTATTTTTGTCTTCGAGACCTAGATACCTTACGCAACAGCGACCTGTCTTAAAAACAGCATCGCCGTTAGGAAATATTACTTCGTTATTTAATAATATGTAGGGATAACATATTATTAAAAGTCGGAAAACTGGGGACGGTAGAGTCGCTGAGGGCAACTTCCTCAGTATGTTCCATGTGGCGTACACAAGAGCAAAAGCGTGCTCATTCTCCAACATTACTTCACGTGAAATCGATTGTTGCCCTGCTTAGCCACTCAACAATCATCATCCAGTCTTACTTGACTATATTTATAACCATTCAGTTGAAACACAGTCGTTAAATAGATCCGAAATTAATCATATTCCAATCTACAGCACGAAGTTAAAATACGTCTTTATGTGTTCGTTGCAAGACAGGTATCAAATGAAGGCGTAATTAGTGCGTCCGCATTTTTCATCTCTCGAACTAAAAAATGTGGCACTGGCAATTTGATTTAAATTTTGCTGGGTGTATTTAGTTTTGGTTCATATCGATCTTGTATAACCTCTACTTTATATGATGTTCAAATCTAACTTAAATATTTCTAAAAAAAAATCACTCTACAAGCAATTTATATAAGACGTATGAGTCATTTTTCGACATGGCAAATGTTTAATAAAATTAAAAATATGCCTGACCCTGAAAAGCGGTTGGGTGAAAGCTTTCCAGCAATCTCCAATAAAACAATAAACAAACTTCAAGGAGAGTGAGGTGTCCAGCCGAACACAAACTTTTTCCGGTACAGACTTGAAGCGCAGAATCAACTATCAACGAGGGCTTTAGAAGAGACGAAGCTCTGCCATGTGACACCTTTTTCGACTAGGTTCAAGAGAATTAAAACCATCTCTGCCTAACTCCCCATGCCAACATCTGGCTTATCTTCAAGCCAATGTATGCTCAGACAACTACAGATAAGATAGCGAAACAACAGGTTGAGACTGATGTGCAAAAAGTGTCCAAGTGTTCCATAACTCAAACACCACAAATGTGATAGTAATTATAAGTACTCCTATTTGCCTGAGAGAGTGAGACATATTTACTTTAATTAGCGCTGCTGCTTTAACAGTTTAGATTATATAGCAACAGTTTCGAGTAAAAATAATCTTACAAATGTGATATTTAGATATTCTTATAACTAACTCGTCATTCTACATCGTAGTATCTGGTGAAGAGTGCGAATTATGAAGCTCCTTACTGTGCAATTTTCTTTAGTCTGTAAGATTTGAGGTTTACACAGCGGTGAGTATGAAGATTTCTGTCTTCTGGGTTGTTGCGCTGTGTAGTATGGTAGATGTCTACCAACGTTTCAGAGGTCATACAGCGATGAATCGCCCTGATGACGGAGGCAATATGACCTCTGAAACGTTGGTAAACATCGATCAGATTACAGAGCGCAACAACCCAGAAGACAGAAATCTTCATACTCATCGCCCTGATGATGGAGGCAGTATGACCTCTGAAACGTTGGTTAACATCGACCAGACTACACAGCGCAACAACCCAGGAGACAGAAATCTTCTTTCTTTAGCCTGCTGTAACTTCATTCCTATTAGGTCCAAATATTCTCCTCAGTCTGTGTTCTTCCTTTAACGTGAAAGGCCACGCTTCTCTTCCACATAAAACAAGAAATAAAATTATAATTTTGCACATTTTCATCTTCTCGTTGTCACATAGCAGACGAGAAGACGAAAGTTTCTGAAGTGCGTGGTAACAAGCGTTTCTCGAATTAATCTGCTCTTAATTTCTTCGTGAATTAAATTTAGATTCGCTGCATTCGTTCCAAAATATATGAACTTTGACACATGTTCAGAGAATTCTGTCGTGTAGTCTGGTGACGAGATACGAACTTACTTCTAGGTCAAATCCTTACTAGCACCTATTAGAGGTTATGTGTTTGTATGTGTTACGTGTTCTTTGCGATATTTATGTTTTTATTCTATAAACAAATATAATTAGTGGGCTTACAGACCAGAATCTGATGCCCCGTTCAATTCCAGTCCCTCTTTGTTTTCTTGGGCCTTTCTGAAGGCATATTATGAAGCAAACTGAAAAGAAATGATGATAAAGATTTTCCTTGTTTCAAACCATTCTGAATAGAAATGCACGAGACAAATGTTTACCTAAACGAACTTTACTATAGGTTTTGTTTAAACACATTGTAATTAGCCTAACTAGCCTCATTGATACACCGAATTCAATAAGAATGATGTGTAATACTTCTTTCCTAATTGAATCATTTGCTTTCGTAAAGTCTATAAACGGCCGATGTGGTATCCCATTGTAGAATTTTGTTGTTATCACAACGGTGAGTCTGAAGAGGGCTGTCTTCTGGGTTGTTACGCCGTGTAGTCTGGCATAAGTTTTCCTACGTTTCAGATGTCCTTGCTGCCTCCATCATCAAGTCACAGAGTATCCTGATGATGGAGGCAGCATCTACGTTCGAAGCAAAGTATTTTGGAGGTCTTCAATTTAATTAATAACATTTTATCTGATGTCTGTATTTCATTGGTGATTTTAGTTTTGTAAAAGGCCCAGTAAACGTCTTGGAAGCCTCATCTGTGTTGCTTCCATCCTTTCAGCGTTCGCTATCTGTCGTATTTATCTTCCCCATAAGTTTGCTCCAAAAATCCTTCGTTAGAAATGTCAATAACAACGGGTTACTGTGTTTCCGGTCACACTTAAAGATGCGAATTGAGACTGCCCTTGGGCCCAAATCCAATACTCGGCCCTCTGCCTAACGTAAACTTGAAAGGCGTCCAAAAGAAACAGCTGTTTGAACGTGCATAAACATTCCTGTGTCTGAAATTGCCACTTAGCACTGTAAGAGAATCCATGCTTAGGGAACATTAAGGTAAAATGCACTCCCCTAAACCCGGCGCCAGACTATTCACCAGAAACAAACGAGGAAAGATGTAGGCCTAGTGGAGTTTAAAGTACAGAGAGCTACCAATTTCTCATTCGCCTTGATGCTAATTCCTTGTAGACACAAATCTGTTACTGCAAGAACAAATAAATACCAGAGATATACAAATATTGATAGAGCACGATAGGAAAGCAAGATGGAGTCAATTACACAATACAGATCTTCAGAAATAAACGAAACCAAATAAAAGATGATGAAAAGGATACGAAACGCAGAAGACCTGGCACTGAGCTGCATTATCAAACATGGCGTAAATAAGACATAAGACGTATAATTTCTTTAAGGAAAAACAAAACACGTAATTTCAATATGCAGGCCCCCATTCTCACCGTCCTTGTTAACTTTGTGATGGTATCAGTTCATTCGTGGACTTGTGACTGCGCAGTGTTGCATACAAAAATGTTTTACATAAAATTGCGACTTTATGACCACTCTGCTTATAATAAAAGGAGTACTGAACTTTATTTTGAAAACATTCCTGAAAATACTTCATTAGTGAGAATTCTTATCCGCACTGAACAAGCATCGATTTTACTTTTCCCCGTAAAATTCTGAAAATGGAGCAGATTCTAGACACCCCTCAGCTAATTATGTTTAGCCTTGATTTAGGAGTCGAATGGCGACATCTCATTTTACGTTCAAAGTAGAAGCAGAACCATCTCCTTTTAGTCGTCACAAACAATAATATGATATCTTGTCACGTGCCATCAAGTGTTACTCATTTGCAAGCGGCGCTTACGTCACAGTAGAGCCACTTCATATTCAACACTCTTTGAACTGGCTTATGTAATGTTGCGCCTTGCCAATTACGGAGCATAGCACATCTGTGCCTTTCTTAGGATCCAGCAGTGAGAATCATTGCCCAAATGCATGTATTAATACTTTTCGCTAAATGTCAGACGGAAGATAAAATTAGTCGGTTGCATGATGGAAATTCAAAGAGGGATTTCGCAATTTATATCAGTCATCTAGTATTGATAGGACAACGAAATAAGGTGGCTAAGGTGGACTGAACAACTTTGCGAAATTTCATTAAATAATGTACAAGAAGGCTACACGTAAATATTTAAATGGAATTTCACGTTGGTACCTTATGAAAACTAACCATAATTCCTACCTTATATTACAACAACCTTAACACGTTTCTCGCTAATTTCGTATCGCACAAAAATACGGTAGTTTATATAAAAAAACTAACTAAACCACTTCTACTCCGAGATCATCCAAGTACCGGGTCAGAGATGATGCCCCTAACTTGGAACCGAGGGAGTACAATTATAAAATGCTGCTTCATGACCAGGTGATAGATGCGTATGGAGCAATGGTGGAATGATTGTTAGCGGGGAGGAGGGGCAGACGAACTCGGAGAAAACCCTGCTTAAGTGCCACTTCGACCTCCACTAATCTCACCTGCGGTCACCCGGACAACGCGTTTTAATTTGTGGTTTTATGTACTCTAATGTTATGTGTCTGAAAAATCTTTGTCAGAATTAGAACTCTGGTTCTCAGCACCATAACATCTCAGCTTATGATTCATGTGGCATTTAACGACGCTTTTCAAATTAAAATTCCGAGATGGCGACCGTCTAATAAATTATTGCAATTGTGAGTACAATATTAGTATTAGTACGTGTTAAAAAGCGAGATTTCAGGTTCTCGCGGAAGCAAGTATGAAGATGGTAGTCTTTTGGGTTGTTGCGTCGTGTTGTTTGGTAGCAATTTATAACGTGGTTAATTTCTTCCTGACTACACGGCGCAACAACCTAGAAAGCAGCCATGTTCATGTTATAAACACTTTTACAATGTTGTACGGAACAATTTTGGACATGTTCTTTCATCCTTTCTGCCTCCTTCATGATTCATACAGATTTTGTGCTAAAAGTGTTAGAAAACATAGCATTATTACAGAAATTAATAATCAGATATCTGTAACTGGAGTTCTCATGTTATAAAACATGGCGACATAGTCAAATCGGTGACGTAATGCTATGGTGACCAAGAAAAAGGTTCCCTGTACTCCGGACCTCAACGGAAAACAATTTAACTGAATTACAAACGAATGTTTACTGAGTTGTTTTGAATGCGCAAGGCACGTGCAGATAGTTTATCTACTTTGGATATATGCGATGGAGTGGTTCGTTGAACAATGTGACTACATTATAAATGCGTATTAGGAAGCGCAGTACGATCACAGGGTCACGTATTTGTCGTAATAAAAGTGTCAGGCGCACTGAAGTCAGATTAAATTCTATTCGCAATCTGTTCTTATTTGAGGACGCTGTCTCAATGGCATTATAAAATAAGATGACCAGAGTGGCAAATAACCTCAAATAATGAATTTGAATGTGTGTCGTGGCCTGTTTAAAGACGCTGAACCTGTATATGCCTGAAAAATGCGTAAGAGAGGCAGAAAGTGTATTATGATGTCCGATAACCTGATCTCGAATAAGCGAGTACACCTCCAGAATGCAATTATAAAGAGTAATTGCTACACTAACATAGTAACCGATAAAGCCTGATTAATGAATCGGATGGTCACAAAAATTTATACTTTTTATTTCATGGCAGGCTGAGCGAACTGTAAATATGTCCGATCTTCATATTTTGCGTATCCAACTTGAATCCCGCCCAGTAACTGTTATCCTCACTGATATTCCTCAAGTTCTTAAATCAATCTCGAAAACGGAGTTCGACTTTCCATAACTATAAGAAAGGTGGAAAAAATTGGAAAACTGAATTTAAAATGCATTCTTTGTGATTTTCTATCCCTCGTTGGGTTTTCTATTGTGATGATTCTTTTTTATTGTGGTGACAATTAACAATGTTTGCCAGAAAACATACTCCATGGAGCAGGGCCTTTCTTGAGAAGGTAATAGTATGCTCAGCTACTCACGAAATTCCCCATGTTTTATGGAATCAGAAGGTTCACTACCTTGTACACAAAACCTCACTACCAGTCCCTGAAAAATTTACCAGAAAAATGTTTTAATTTTCAAATACAAAGTTTTGTCCTTGATTTATGTTCTTAAAACGAGGATTAAGTGTAACCGATATGTTATTTCAGCTCCGAAAGTATCAGCCACTTACTGAATCAACTTATAAATATAATGCCAAAGGCATGTACGATGCAGACTATTTATATAATCTTAGTCTTCTCCACTCACTCTACTGATTTCGTTAACAAACTAACCTGGAAGTGTGGACGTCATCGCAAACTTTTGGGCGTTTCTGTGAACTGTGGGCTTCAAGGGAGATACCACGGTGGAGGAACCATGGTACGTTGGTCCTGTGAACACAGTCAGCTTGCACTGCACACTCACTACAAACCGCACTTTGCAAGAGTGTGACCTTGTTTTAAAATAAACACGGATGGTTAGTCTACGGGAATTGTCTCAGGATGTGGATACCAGCAGACAGTAAGTAACCTATCTGCTTCCGCGACAAGAGTTAACAACAAGGGGCACAGCGCACATACAATATTTTTGCAAGACAGGTTCACGATACGAGTTTGTTGCTTCATAAGGGATGAGTAAAGCTACTCGGGGTAGAATGGAAACTGAACTGTCTCAAAAGGAAATCTGTGTATAGACAGACGGAAAGTTTCTCTGAGAAACTGAAAATGTTAAATGGAAATGGAAAGACACGGAATAATTTAAGAGAAAGAAAAATAAACAAATAATCAACCGAAAGGAAAGAAACAAAGGACGAAGAAAGAAAAGAAGAAATTCAAATAAACAGAGACGTAGAACATCAGGTGCTAATGTGACGAGAGTGACTAAATGGACTTGTTCAAAGCAGTCGATAGGTCCACCAATATTCGGCTCGAACCCGGTTACTTGACATTTACTGAAATGTAGGAATGATATACAATGTGACCTAAAAATTACTAGGAGGAAGTGGGCGTGGCATACTGCAAAGTTGTACCCTGGTGTTCGTCAGAAAGGACTGAGAAGATAACGATAATTATCGGTTAGTCTGTCCCGTCCGAAACTCGAACCGGAAAATTCGATTGTACGCATACGAACAATACCACTGCTGTTTAAAAAGGTAAAGTCGGTCTAGTTTCAGAGCATGAACTTTCATAACCAGCTTGGTTTCTATTAATATTATTCAGCGTATGAAAAGAGTGTAAACATTCAGTTCATGTATCACCTCGTAATTCCTCCTCCTCGTAAATTCTACCCCGTCTTCGTCCAACTTCGGTCTAAACCTCGCTAACGCTGCCCCCGTGTTAACTTGGGCCGTATTGTTTTTCTCGTATTTCACTGTTTATGATATTGCTCTTGGACACCATCATGGAATCAAAACGTAAATGTGAAAGTGATAATAAAGCAAAGAAAAGTTTTAAGCCTATTACATTAGATGAGGAAATGAAAGTTCTAGATAAGTTGCGGGGTGGTATGAGCACAGCAGTCAGCATGCAATTCTGTTGACATTTTGTTTTTTAGTCTAACTTTCCGTTCACATTTTGCTTTAATGCTTAACTTATCGACTTTACTTTATTGTGTTTATTACACAGCCTGTTCATAAATAACAAAACATAATTATTTTGACTTTATACGGCTGTATCCCCGTATTTTCATTAATCCCATGCCATATTAAGTCCGCCCAACGCGGTTTCACCGAACGCGACGCTTTCGAGTAATGTATTACCCGCGTTGGACGAGGGTTTACTGTATTTCTGCACGCGTTGTACCAATAAGCGAAGCTGTTAAACACACATGTTTCTGAAACTGCAAGAGGTTTTCAACGTCAAAGATTAATGTACGTAGTTTTATTAATCACATAAAATTTTGTACACACTGAAATCCCCAGCCGAGGGTTTATCCAACACGCAGATTAGGATACCGATTTATTTCCTCGATAGCAGTGTTTCCCAAAGTGTGGAACGTGAAAAGTTTCAAGTGGTACGCCACAGTAAATAAATTACTAAAATTGCTTCAGAGTCCTACCTACTTTTAAACGAACACAGACAAAGAAAATTCAACAAATTCGTGAATACTAATAAAGAATTAATTCTCTGGAATTTCTTACCTTATCTAACAGCCTTTTTTAGTTCGTACCTAAAGCTTCAACAAAATGTGGTTTGACCGCTTAGAGTTAACTACTTCTGATACAGGTTGATCGAAAAGTCATGAAACCCATATTAAAATATTTGTTTATGATTGCAATTCGAAACAATTCGATTGGATTAATAAACACACATGTCGGTGTGACTATACATGAGCCCACACGGGTCTCGCCATGTTGTAACCTACTCGCGCCAGTCCGTCAGTTGTCGTTCGACAGTCGAAGTGCAAGACTGGCCTCAAATGACATACTGTAATTATAAATCGGTTTGACACTTCAGCGTTGATCTCTGAATGTAAGACTGCGTTTTCGGAGACCGCTGATAACGTGGCGTGACTTACTTTGAACAGGAGTGGAGGCGACATCTACGCGGCGAACACCTCGCGGACTCTTGGAGCCAGAGGCTTTTAGAGAAGGCGTCGAGGCACGATGGTTCCTGCTCTGCTTGCACACACGTGAGGGCCCTAAAAGCAGTTTCGATTGGCACTCCATGATTGGGGTTGTGATCAAAGTGCGCGGATGCATGCATGGATGATGCAAGGTCGGGCAAATCCATGGATGGATTGACGGATGTGTTTTCGGGTGGATAGGTTGGTAACTCGGTGGTAAGCTGAATAACTCTGGTATCAAGGAAGATTCTGCGCTGGTATCTTTGCATAATGGAGTGTGTGAACTGCAGACATGATGTATTTCATATGCCGAGACGTTATAAACAAGTCTATAAAATCTGTATGAAACGCGATGGTGTGTTGGAGGCAAAGTTGCGCGTCTGAGGACTTCAGTATATTACACCCGAATACTACGACAAATGTTATTCAGAGTTGGAAACTAAATTGTATTACTGATAATAAAAATATAAGGTAGAAGAACTAAAAAGAAAGGTCTCCAGTTTTATCAGACCTCTTCCTTACTCACTGAAATGAAGGATTACTGTGGAAACGTTAAAAATTTTCTGAATTACTTTTCTGCATAAGTTAGATAACGTACGCATGCTTAAGCAACCATTTATTATAGAGTTGAGGACGGGTGAAATAGAACCTATTTTCATTTTCTATCTCAGAAATGAATGAAGTAGATAAACTTTAATGAAGCCGTACGGTGACCTGATAATAAAGTTTAATTAACACTGCAAGAGCTTCTGATGACAATATGGCCATTTCAGTTTTGTTTGAACGCAATCTGGCACCGTTATGATCGTGTGTGTCACAAGCGACTGGAAAACAGCTGATACCATTTTTCATGCAGTCACTTGAATGCGAGTGACATTGCCACGTGTTTGCTAACATAAATAAATTCCTATTACTATGATTAATGATTTATACATTTGGTCCACTTCAAAGCATCAAAGTGACGCCACAGGCAGCAATGGGTTTTAGCATTCAGTATAACATCTAAATTCTTCCTTAATTTAAACAATTTTCAAAGTTCGCATTCATAAAGTAGGTAAGATTTCGTGGTTCTGTTCAACGATAATAACATATTTGCGTGAATGATTTAAACTATATAGGGAACGAAACTTGGCAACGCCTTGAACTTCTATACTTATATTTTTTAAGCTTCGCGAAGATGGCAAATGGCTGCATATGAGAATCGTATTTTTGTAACAACCCTTAACTATTTTTATCCAAATAATATTTAAAAAGTCAGGTCCAAATTCATCGAAAAACACAACGCTTCTCCATTACGAATCGTATGATCGGTTAATGCTGTTTATGGACATAATCTCTACCAATTTTGGGATCATACAAAACCCAGCAATAAACTCTGCAGATAAAATGCATAACTGGGTGGTACAAAAAGTTACCAATGTGATTTAAAATCTTAAAGGTTAGCACAAGAAAGAGGTGGATTCCTTCTAAAACTTTTTTCCCTGCAAAGAGCCTACCTAAAACGACAAAACATATATCCCATTCGTATTAAGGCTCACTGTTCATACCTTCAGAATACAGCAACTTCTAATCATACTTGGACTTTCTGACAAGACTAACAGTGAAATCGTTCGTATTAAGTTTAGTGATTGTTCACAGACAACCAACCGACTTAACAAAAGAATCACGCAATAAATGTAAAGTCTTAAATATTTAACTGTAAATGTAAATCTGTTCAAACACTAAATTAAGCATATAAGCTTGAATAGTCGCTGGAATTACAAGTAGGCGACTTTTCTTGGGAACAGTAAGAAATATGAACATTGAGCGCAAAGCCTCTATTCCGAGACCGCAGTCTGATTTTGGTAGACGTGTACCACTTGGGTCGTTGGCCTTTCAAAACGATGTGACACTGGGTTCGAGATTTCAGAAAGCAGTTAATTTATTGGTGAAGTCAAATTGTTTATAAGATTATTTTCGTCAAACCCTTAAATTAATGAACAGGTATAATGTTTCTTAACAGCAGTAAGTAAAATTGCACTGTTACACGCTATGGAGGCGCTTGGGGGAGAGTAGTTCAGCTCCTACTCGCTCTTCAAGTCGGAACTAGATGGGATGTGAATAGTCAGTGTCACGCTCCGGCAAAGATACCCAGGTACCAGTTGGACAAGAGGCTGGGTGTACCCTAGAGCCGAGGCTAGAGGCTAGAGGAAAAATCCTTTGATTCGAAACCTGGCCGTGAAAGAATTATTACTAGAAATTATTCTTTTGTAGGTTATGTATCCCGATTCGTGACCTACCTTGCAGAGGCGTGGGGTGAACATCGGATGAGACTTCCTGCGAGGTCGGCGTCAGAGCACCACTGACCGTGACGTCAGCAGTGCTGTGTCTTCCTGCCACAGGGTTGAGAACAATATGCACCTTGAATGAAGAAGATTGACTTGGCGTATGTAACATGATGCAAGAACGGAAATGTGTGCTGCAGTCTAAGCGCAAAGCGCATCCTCATTGGTCATAATGGTCTAGAGTTGTCAACAAATTCAGTCCTCACTCAGTATGGCCAAAAATATTTGTTCTTGTGACAACAACGGAGCGAGTGCGCCAGAACTATGTGTACGTTTTCTAACGGGTTCTGTGTTGTGCTGTCCTACGCAGTACAGCATTTGCAATGGGCCGATTCCCCATCCAAGGAGTCCTCATAGTTTCAGATAAATGTCAACTAAATTGAAACAGGCCACAAGGCAGAAGTTGCAGATTACGACGAAGAAAATTTTTTGTTATATCTGTTCAGAGAAATAAAATATTATGCGTAAATGGACTGACCCACGTAACGTCTCAAAGAAATATTTTACCTTAAAACGAACGCTGTCCTGTTCAGGTTTATGCAACGTAGATGGTGTCCTCTCGTCTTCATTTTCTTCAGTCAATTCAGGCAGAGTGGCGTTGTCTCTCTTCAGTGACATTTCTTCTAGTGACCAGTAGCCCAAGCGTAGCACTCTCGAACTAAGAACACCGACACAATAGTCGTACGTAATCAGTATGTTAAGTGGTTTCATGCAAACTAATGAAAAGACAGAACCCCCTTGTGTGACGCATGCGCCATACAGATACAACAAGAAATAACTGATTTATATCCGGTAAAGAGCGAAGTTAATTGCTCTGGACAGCATATTGCTGCAACTTCAATATAATACGTACACAGAAAGTGCGGGGGCCAGTTGGCATGATAACAAGTAGGTCATCAAGTCTGTTTGTTATTACATTGTCACGTTTTAAATTAAAATGCGGACCAATCAGTTACAGTTGTCTCTCACTCCAGGATGTGATTTTACTGTGAAGACTATGTACAATCTAGTGGATCTCATCCCGAAATTCCTGAGGCGTGAAAAATATCTTAAGCTCATAGACTGGTGATTTAAGACGCTAAAGTCATGGGTTGGAATCCCGCTCGGTACATAAATGTCGGTCCTCCTTTTAAGAGTTGTCCTGTGTTGGTACACGCCTGGCAATGGGCTGATCCCTCACGCAGGGCTTCCTAATGGTGAGTAAATAAATATACAAAATGTTGCCGACAATAATAATTTACTGAGACAAAACATACCGCAAAGACAAAATCAAAATAAACGTGGCAGCCAAATCAGGATTGAGTAGAAATTGTGCAGAGTCAGTGGGCTGGTCACTCACTACTTCACGACCAATACCAAGAAACCTCCGAATAGGAGGCGGTGGAAACCCACAACAGGGTTGCAGAGCCGAGAAACAACAACAACAACAAACGTGAACAAAGCTGTGTATATATTCATGTCTTGTCATCATATTGCACAACAAAATCGCAAATACAAAGACAACTAACAAACCCTTCCCAAACGAGTCGAAATTTAAATGTCTGGAAGCAAATGTAACAAATTCAAATTACATTCACGGAGAGCAGATTCAATCCAGGGAATTTTTGCAACCATTCATTCCATATTTTGATATCTTTCTGTTTCCCACATAAATAACAAAAGTTGAAAATAATTGTACCTGTTGTTTTTAACTTCATCTCACCACAGACCGAGTATTTGGATGTAAGAAAGGGAGAGTAAGGATGTTTATAATGAGACAAGCTGTAAGATCTGTACTCCTCACAAACTATTAGCCTACTAGAGTGATCAAATCAAAGAGGACGAGATAAGTGAAATGAGTAGAACGTGTATCAAATTGAGAAACGTGAAAAAGTGCTGAATTGGAAACCAGTTACCTTCCTGTGGAGAACGCCGGTTATGAAAATTAAGTTACCCATTCACTGCCCCTGAACAGAGTCAGCAGACAGGTCACCAGACGTCTGCACTACTAAACTGTCATTTGGAATATAGTCTGTGTGCATTTCTCGAGACACTCCCATATAAAATTAAAAGTCAAAGAGTCAATATGAATGTCATGTGTGTGTGTATATATCAAGAATTATCATTACTAAATAGTAAAGCTCTAGTTACAAAATGCAGAGGTTAATGAAAGGCGTAGGTTACAGGAATTTTAACGCTTTAAGGTTTTTCTTACCCCCAGATGCCACCACTCTATGAGATGCTTGCTTATTTTACAACAAATTCTATATTGTTTTCTATTATCAGCATTGCTTTACATTCTGTATGGGAAGCAACCTCTAGAGTGATTAAATAAGATACAATACAAATTTGTTTTCAGACCTTAGTTAATTTATTGCAGTAGAGGTCTTGTGACCATGGTAGGAACACACACACCATGCCTTGGTACAAGCCAAACCCTGGTCAACCAGTCCTGCCAAATGTCAAAGATTCAGAAAGCTAGCAGAAATTTCCCCATAAAACCAAGACCCATATCAGTCTATAGTTGTGTTGTGGTATGAATAGTTCGTTCATTCTATTATGTACAAACCTATAACTGGAGTTTCAAACATTATATTTCCTATGTTGACAGGCATCGGAATCTTTAAAATTTACAGAAAACAAGTTATACAACATCTGGAGATTTATTAGATGTAACTCCATAAATTAGACTGTTTCTTGAGAAGCTGACAGTCACTAAGATGTTCAAACAATTCCATAATTTTATTGAATACAATATGTTCACAATAGCCTGCCACTAGACTCTACCTAAAACCAGTTGAATTCAATCCAAAATGTATTTCCACAAGATACATTTCAATATTATATAAGAAAATACAAAAATAACAAATGCTGTAGCATTAATCTAAGAAATCTTTTTGCTATCATGAAAATGATAATGAACTGTTTATTAATATCCATTAAAACAAAGTGAAAAGATGGGAAATTGTGTCACGTATTAGCTTATAAAAGAGCATCAACAATATTCAACATACATATTTAATGTCTCATTAATATATACACTATACACAAATTACACAATTACACTGTCATACTTAAAATATTCATAATTCACAAACACACACACTTTCTCTGAAATGACTGCACTGACTTGAAGCTTTGGGAATCATTTTATTTGCAAGCAGCAGTGTCCTTGAAAACTATGTCAACAAGTCAGGGAAGATTTCAGCCACTGAAATACAAATAAAAATCCTTAACCAGTGACATAATCCCGACTGCCTTTCCCAACATTTCATTTTTCCATATTTATAAATTGATAATACCATTTCTTGTATGACATACCGAACCATAAATTGCACATTTATTTATAGTAGAAAAGACAAATTCACTTTACCTCTGCAAGACTTTGTTTTATACTCCCATTCTGTAGTGGATCCTTTGATTCAAATAAATCTGTTGACAAAAATTGTAATATTAATGTAATGAATTTGAACAAATAACTAGTCTAACTGAGATTTAACATTGTTAATGGCTTCTTTTTAATTAACCCCTTCTCAAAATTGAAGTGCAGGAATTCATAGTAATGAGCAAATTACGGCTGACTTTCATGTCTTCCTGCTAATTTTACCGAGTTCATTATGAAAGCAGATCACACATTACTTACTGAATGCAACACTGAGATGTAAAATGGCAGACACAAAATCCCCAAAACGAAGTGTTCCATCTTTCCTCATGTAGCGAAGAATGAGAATTGAAAGTACATCTGTACTCAACTGGAAACCTGAAACAATGTAAATGAATTGCATGATAATATATTTTCTAGAATAAGGAGATGATAAGAAGTAAATTAATACAAAGGAATGTAATATTATAAATGTAGCCATGAAAGTCAAAGATCTCTAAGATATATTAACTTGGCACATGTAACAAAATTATAAGACTTGTCTTCTTCTAAGTGTAAGTCAGCATAAAAAGGTAAAGGCTGAAATGCAATGGACTGGAAGCTCCTGATTATATCCTTAAAAATAATTTGAATATGACAGTGATGTTGTATTTAATGTATAAAATTTGGTAACAAATTATAGTAACTGAAAACTTTGAGTTCATACAGCAAAATAAATCAACTTCAAGGATGAACAGAGTACTAATGTGACACTAATGTGCTGTTTTATTGAAATATGTAATTGTAAGCAAACTTCTCAATGAAAGAATTAAAATAATCCAAATGCTATCATCTTTAGTCTTGCCCTTAATCAACCATGTTATTATTGTCAAAAGTCACAGCGGGGTGAACGGAATTCCTGCTTTTAGTTTAGGGAGGTGCCAGGTTCAAGTCTTGAATCAGAGACCAGCTATATTGACAAAGGTTTTACATTGCTTTCCTCAGTCCCTACAGGCAGAGAAAGTAACTTCAATTAGGCCATGACTGTTTCCTTTCACATTGTTTAAATCACAGTTCCCTAATCATCTGATACATTTGATGCTGTATAATCTGAGATGTTTAAAGTTTTGTTACATATGGCTACAAATAAAAAAATAAGCACAAATCATCATCATCATTAATATTATTATTAGAGTTAAGTACAAACCACATACCCACTTCCAATAAGGCATCTCTAAGTCGTTCTGCTTTTAGTATCCCTGTTTTCTCTCTTGTGTGGTTTTTGAATGATGTTTGCCAGTATTTCAGGCTGCACATTAAGTCCTTGAAGTCACTGAATTTTAGACGACCACTTCCAGAGGTCTGACATGTTAAGGAACTGAATCATGGTCTTAATGTCCTTATTGCATGCTTCATGTAAATGTTAACAATTAAGAATATCATAACAAATTAGTAAATAAAATTAAGTAACTGCCAAATATTTTCAACTTATAAAGGAATTCTGATTTAAGATTCTTGTGTTAGGCTTCACCTGCATTTACGGTTCACTTTTATTGGTTTTGACCATATAAATAATACACTACATTTAATCATGGAATATACGGCATGAATGGAGGAGATGAGAACTGTACACAAATATTAGTTGGAAAATGTGGAGGAAAGAGACCACTTGGGAGATAAGAGAATATTATTAAAATGAATCTTAAGCAAACAGAGTGTGACACTACAAACTGGATTCATCTGACTCAGAATAGGGTCCAGTGGTAGGCTCTTGTGAACATAATAATGAAACTTCAGGTTTCAAAAAAGGCGGAACATTTTTCCAGTGTAGTGACTATCAGGTCCTCATGAAGGAATTTTCTCCATGTATTAGTTTTTGTTCTCACTGTTCTAGAGATTCCCAATTTAGTGCTTTAGTCATATTTAACAGTCAAATTTTTGGTCCCTGTATGAAAACACATTTCAGTATTTTCAGAAAACTTAATTTTGTAAAGTGTTTTTAAACACATGCAGCACACAGAAAACACTAGACCTCCTTTGAAAGCTTCAGAAGTGAAGATGTTGAAAAAATGATCACTGAGGAAAAGACAGGCTAGGTGGAGAGACAAAACTGAGAGAAGATATACAAATTAAGTTACTTAAGTGTGGATGCAAAAGAGAGAAGACTGTCATAAGATAACCCACCACCAGAGGATGTTGAAAGTAATGATGATATCGTCACAGGTTCACCTGCATAAGGTACCCCAAGCACAGAAGTTTTATTCTGCACAAAATATGAATGATAACTAGTTGCATTGCACTGTCATGATATTCCATTAGAAAGGATACATCCAATGTAAGAACGACTTGCCGACACACCTCCATGCAGGCACAACTCTTTATGTAATCTGAAATTCGGTAAAAACCTAACATCAACATCTGGAGACCAATGTAATTTTCAGAAGAAATCACAGTGAAGTTTATCTCTTAATCACGTACCATACTGTGTACTAATGTTATCAGACCAGTTAATTTAAATGTGCCATTAATACATTATGTATTGTAAGCAATATTCAATTTTAATACAATCTGTTACATTATATGCATTAAAGAGTTAAACATTCGTTATTTATAAATAACTGTTGACACTGATGTAAAGTTAATTCATTGGTTGTGTAATATAGAAATTGTCTCAAACTTTCTTAGCTGTTCTAAACACCTGGATTTTATATTGTAATTCTTGTACGTTGTACCTTTAGATCAAATTTAATCTTCTAGTATAAATATGGATAGCTGGTTCATATGGTACACATTCATTAGTATTCTTCTGTACAACAAAGACTGTGTGTACATGAGTATGAATAAATTATTTGCTTGACAAACACAGTTCTTCATTTGCAGCACAAGACTCACAGCATGAAGTGGTAGGAATGTTTACTGACAAATTGATGGGAATTTCTTGCAAGGTGACATACTGAACTCAAACTTTTCCATGTGACATGCTTTTTAAGTAGTACACTCTTTTAACCTATTAAAACTAAGGCTCATTTAAATAACATCTCAGAATTCAGTCCTTACCTCAAAGGAAACACAGCATTTCTCCATTACAAAAATCAAATATTTAAAGATGTTTAAGGAAATAATTAATTTACTCTGAGAATCACATGAAACCCATAATTAAACTCTGTGAGCAAAATGAAGAGTTACCGATTGTTAAAGCAGGTGGTATATACCAATAGCTTTCAAAGGGTTAATTAACTTCATTATTATGCAAGCAGAGTAAAGTCTTTCTATGGATATATAAAGGCCTGTTATTTGTTGGTACTTCATAATACTTGCCATTTGGTAAACAAGCATCCAGCAATTCTTGCAGTTCAAAGGCATTTACTGTTCTGTGTTCATCGGCCAGCTGTAAGAAAACAGCTTCATACTGGCTAAAACTCTTCCCATCCAGAGTGGCTGGTGCCTGTTGGAAGAACAAATAGTCCATGGTATTACCTGATAATGTAATAAGAAAATGTGGCACAACCTTCATTTAACAGATCACTATAACAAATTCTTTCAAGAAAGAAAAGTAAAGTTTGTAGTAAGACAAAGAAAAGCAACTTTCTTCAGCTATAAAACTTAATCACACATATAAAGAATTCACATATTAAACTTCAATTACTTTGGTTCTCTTGAATCTTCTTTTTTTAATGGATTTCACTGTATTGGTATTGACAGTTTTGTGTGGAATATTAATTATAAACATCCTTGAAGAGCATGAACCACATTTTACAGTAAATGTGCACATTTCCCCTTCCCCTAAAAATTACTGTATCTTTTGAAGCGAAGACTTGAGAAATAAACACAGTGGACTTTTATTTTTTAAATCATAGTGCATGTTCATAGTAACTGCAGATAATTAATTCATAATTTTATTTTTAATTCCATATTAATAGTCCTGTTTTAACTTGAAACTTCAGTTATAAATTTAAAATTAAGAGTCACATTTGACAGTGTCAGTGTTATGATAATCAACTAAGCATTCTTCATTTTAAAGAAGTATAATGAAGGCTATGATAAGAATGCAGTTCTTTCAACCTACCTTAATGATGGCTGATTTTATTAATGACGGCTGTGTGTCAAGTAACCTGCAACAAAAATTACAAATTGAAGCAAAGCTGATGCACCAGAATGGCAAAACCCCCATAAGAACAGGTCATGGAAGATAACGCACCACACCAAAAAGCAAGCACATAATAAATGCACATAAAAATACTGATGTTACCTACTATTTTAGTGGTTTTATAGATAAAAACGGTGTTAATAATTATTTAAATTAGTAGTACAGTGACTCATGTGTGAAAAAATGTACGTGTTAAATCTTATGATGATTATATTTTAATCAAAACATGTGGTTAAAATAAGGACACTAGCAGCCAGCTTCTACAATAAAAACAAAACAAAACAATAGAACAGTATTAGAAGTGAAACAAACAATGAAGTGCACTTCAGAAGAGAATTGATACCAGCCTCATGCAATTCAGAATTAGAAGTCATTACAACTCACTTGAGTTTGAGAGGTTTGCTGGAGTAAACACGCAATGTGAAACTGGATTCCTGCCCTGGTTCAAATGTTGTTGGAAGAACTAGGTATCCTCCTTGTTCTAATTGGCACCTGTGACTCACCTGTAAATAAGACAGAGCATTCAACACTACATTAAATTTTCAGAATATGCAAATAATTAAGAGCCTTATGTTAAATTAACCAGCATGAGCTAATATAGGAAGTCTACAAATTCAAGAGATGGTAAATGATTGTTGAGTAACTTTAGAAACAATAGCACAAATATCAAAAGCATTTGTACTGATAAAATTAATTTTAAACTAAATATCTTCTTTCCCCCCACATACTTTTTTCATGTCACATAGAAATGCTTTCCTAAGCACTCTGGTTTCTACACTTGTAATTTGTGTGAAAGATGAAGGAAAAGTTGTCCTGTGTTTAACCCTTATGATGCAGAAATAGGAGATTTAAACCCCTGAATCATGGGGCTGACATCATGACATTCACTTCAGGGTTAATGGTTTAGTGGTATTCTATTGTGATTCATGGTTGATATGTAGGTTAAGTTCAAGGCTGAACATGGAAATATATGGGAGAGGTAGAGCTCCACCCATTCTTAGCCTTGGCATGAGTTGAAGGTTGGTGACCAGCTTCATGTCCTGGTTGCTTTATCCTAGTAAAATTAATATTTATATAGCTGACGACCCACCATGCAGAAATGTGATCTAAAAAAAGCATCTTATTCACCGAGCAGGAGAGTCAGTACTCACCTGTCTACTGTTTGTGTATTGAGAATTGACAAGGGACTTGTTCTTCTTAAAGAACTGTTTCCCTATTGTTTCAGAATTGTTCTTTGGCAATGAATATGCAGTGAAGCCTATGACCTGTGAGCATAAAATGCAATAAACTATTAATTTGTTTGCTGTCTCTTCCCACATTCAACTGGCATTCTTAATCATGTTATTTCCACAAAAATTGTGTAAATTCTTATTATGTTATTAGATTGTTGTTTGGTCTTCTTTACCTTAGGTTCCATGATGCTGTGTTGGTTCAGTGAAACTATCACTTCTTCCATTTCGCTGAGAATCAGATGAAGCTGGGGGTTGATGTGAAATGTATCTGCAATAACAAGATTCTTCATTAGGAACAACCAGCAGTATGTGCAATTACTGAACTTTGTAGTTTAGTGGTCAGCACTCACGTTTTGTCTTCAAGAGGCCCCAGATTCACATACTGGCCCAGAGATCTGATACCCTGACTGAGGGTTCTTATGGTATTCATAAAATTATATCATATTATTTAGGAATCCACACAATTTAGGATCCAAAGGTGGGGTATTATTTATTTGTGATCTTAAAGGAATTTGAAGCAAACTTCAAAACTGTTATTACTGTCACTTGGTCTTCTAATTAAGGCAATAATCTTCATTGTAAGATTTGAGGTTTTCACAGCGGTGAGTATGAAGATTTCCGTCTTCTGGGTTGTTGCGCTGTGTAGTCTGATAGATGTTTACCAACGTTTCAGAGGTCATACTGCCTCTGTCATCAGGGCGATGAATATGTCATATGACCTCTGAAACGTTGGTTAACATCGACCAGACTACACAGCGCAACAACCCAGAAGACAGAAATCTTAATAATCTTCATTGACTGTTTAATGCTATTTTGAGTAAATAACCTGGATTGTTCCTACATCCTCCAGCTGAGACTCCTCTTTGCCATGCTCCCTGATAAAGACGCATCTGCCAAGTGTTTTTATGATGCAATGATGGCTCATCACGACTCGTATCACTGTCCAGATGAACCACCTCAAGATGTGTGAATGTCTTCACAAAGTCTGAATAAGAGATCCTGTAACAAACAGCATCAACAATGAATAAAGAGTGCAGCTAAGCCAGCTTCAAACTTAAGAGAATTAATATGAAATCAAAAGTTATAAAAATCTTACCAAAATTCACCATCCCCCATATGCCTCACAGCTAGCCGTTCTTTCTCATGTGGCGGCACTTCATCCCAGTCTAATGAATCACGAGCCCAGGCCCCCACATATTCTCCTCCAGGACCCAAGGGGTTCCTTAATTTGACAAGTTGAACAGGCTCACCACTGAATGTCTCGACCTGAAAAATTCAAATTTGAAGTTACAGATAAACCATGGAAACTAGTGAAATTAAATTATTATTGGATGCATGAAAAACCAATCAAAATACATCATATGTTAACCATGTAAGTGTACAGTCAATCTTTTATTAATATTCATTTGTCACGGGGGTTAAAATATGTAATTAAAATTCTGATTATACAGTGAATCTGTGTATGTACTTTAAATGCTGTCATAGTAGAAAGTTGAGGAGGGGGAGATTTTATAAAAAAAATTATTTTAATGGCTATTTAGTATTAAAGTAATGATGATGTACATTCAGATGATTTATAGCAATATCTCAAGGCTTGATAAACTCTTATTAACAGCGTACATATTCCCAAAAAAATTCCAGTAATATAACTGTCACAGCACGCTGGTCTACCCACTCAATACTGTGTTGTTTTCTACTTACATTATTTACTAAAACAAACATGACACATTTATTCTTACTTAGACCTATAATCATTTTCTTACATAAAAAAGATGCCACTATGCCAAATCACTACGTACCACCACAAAACAACTAAATAAGCTTCCTGATTAAAATTAGCAATTGTTCAAGAGCCACTGGGAATCAACAAAGTCTACGAGTAGCTACTGCATGAAACACTTATTTTATTTTACATTCAGTCACACACAATTAACAAAGGCATCAGATGTTCACATACCATGCTGCTAGCATGCAATACACGTGTTATAAATGTTCAGACATAAGACATCAAAGTGAACTGTGAAGCAATTATCTTACAGTTTCCACACTAACACACTACCACCAGCCACACCGCCATGGTGGTCTAGCAGTTAGAACTCTGGGCTTGTAATACTGGGGTCCCGGGTTCGATTCCCGGCGCTGCTCAGATTTACAACTTGTGTTAGGCAAGGCCGTGGTCTAGGCACCACGGAGTTTTCCTCTGGGGGTTTCCCCGGTTTCTCCCTGGCATCCCAACAATTACTCCACTTTCATCATCATCTCTCAAAAAGGGGGTCACAGCAGTAGTGTTAAATGTTGCGGTCCTGATCGAACCCATGTACTGAAGGGTCGTGAATCCTGCTAACCAATGCACACCATGCTGAATGGTGTGTACTGGACAAAAGAAACACCAGCACCTCTTGTAAGTGTAAACACTCCCCCCTTATTTAATTCATATTGTACAAGGTAAATGATACAGAAATGGGGCCATACCAAGATACAGTATCAATATCATGGCCATGCATCAATTAAAACTTGTTTCCAAAGAAGAATGTTATTTTAAATTACACAAGCACTCAAGCATCATCGCCCTGATAACGGAGGCAGTAAGACCTCTGAAACGTTGGTTAACATCGACCAGACCACACAGCGCAACAACTCGAAATCTTAGTTTTATAATCTTAAAATGTAAAAAACTAATGTATCACATGTATCTGCACATACCCTTTCTACAGCATACAGCCGATAATTTGTACCGATGTGGATCCCATTTGCCAATTTCTCAAGCTGATTTCGAATCTGAAATCAAACACTTTTTTTCTTTAATTCTCCATTAATTGCTCTTCAGATAATTTGATAGCTTTGTGGGCTGTAAAAATGATAGCAATTTTCAAAATTTCCTAATCTGCTGACTGGTAAAAATAACAGCGTTTTAATTTTTTTCTTGTTTCATGTTAAAAAATCCAAATATGCACACATAGGCATATATATATATATATATAATTAATGTAAACATGTTTATTTAGAATATAAAACAGATGCCTTTATGTGGTATTTAGGATGATGAGATGTCCTATCATACATGCTGAACAGCCAGAATTCAAATTGGTTTCCCGATGTGTGCCACATGACCCAGCCTTCATTTAATCACGTGAAGAGTACAAATTATGTAACTGCACATAATGTAATCTCCATGTACCTGCTTCTTTCATAAGTCAAAGAAATATTACAGTCAAGACAGTTATTCTGAAAAGAATCTCTGGGGTATAGTAGACAGGATAGGCCATGTTTTACGTTTGTAGCAATGCAACAACTTTTGTACGTTTTAATTACGATTCTAATTATCCCGTGTACTGAAAATCAGTACCGGGATATGCTCACTTGTGTAGATGTTGTCTGCACTGTGCATGTGATGAGTGACGTCATTTCGAGCAGCTTGCTGAGCATGCGTCCGCAGGTCGTAGGGTCCTGTCGGATGCTGACGCTCTCTGTGATGCCTCCCGTGAGGTCCGCCAGGCCGTCTAGAAGCGTCCCGTACTTCAGCGCTTCGTACGACCCATGCAATCTGCATACCACCGACATAAGAGCATTCAGCCTGCAGGTAGCTGCCACACAGCCTGAGGTCTAACAACTGCAGAATCTCAGTGAAGGGTTTTACCCTTGAAAGTCAATGGAAACTACATGTTCTGCCTGTTTTAAGAATCAGTAACTTTTTTGTATTTATGGGTTTCGTACGATTCTCAATGTAAACAAAAATTATTTAGGAGATGGCTGTCTCTTTTGGGTTGAAGCGCCGTGCAGCCTGGTAGAACAATGCCAATGCTTCAGAGGTCCTTGCTGTCTCCATCATCAGGACAATGAGTCCTTGATCATCGCCTAAACATCATCCTGATGATGAAAGCAGCATAGACCTCTGAAACATTGCCATAGTTCTACCAGGCAATACGGTGATACAACCCAGAGGACAGCCATCTTCGTACTCACGACCGTGAGAACCTCAAATCCTACTTAGAAATTATTTACGAGAACAGCATTAACCAATTTATCTTTTTAATAGAGAAGCATTGTGTTTTATTCACAGTATAGACCGAGTTCTTACATGTTCATTAGGAAGGAAATTCTGCCCTTCCAAGGTTAATGTCAAACTTAACGCCATCTAGTTCAGTTTTGAAGATGTGAGGGGAAGGATGTGAAAGTAGTTGGTGGTGACTTAATTTATAGATGCAACCTGGCATTCGGCTGGAGAGACGGAGGAAAAACAGGTACATGGATTGCTTGAAGCAGGACCTGAACGCGAGGATTGGACATGTGATGGTCACGACACCAAGGAATGTGAGCAAGAGAAATTACCAGAAAAGAAAGTTCTCTTGAATATAGGCGGCAGTGAATGTTCGATTTCGACATGGCAGGATGTAGGTAGGCCTTCACAACAAGATCGGCAACATTCTGCTGCCACCTAAATGACACTGTTTCGGGCAGTAACTTACAGAAGAGAGAACTGTACTGCGGCCTACAAGCATGATTTCAGGTTAGCCAAGACAGAAATCTCATAGCGTAACAAAAAGAATGTACGAAACAGAACACGGGCGTTGAGCTGGTTGTTTGGGATGTACGCACGTATCTTTGGTTTGGAAGACCTGTGGGACTTGATACCATTACTTGAAAGATCTTGGAGTAAACTGGAGGACATATTGAAATGGAACGGAATGAAACAAAATGGCAGAGGATGTGTCGATTCATGTGGGTCAGAATAGGGACCCGTGATGGGCTTTTTGTAAACACGGTAATGAACCTTCAAGTTACAAACCTGTAAACCACTGAGAAGTCCTTGACTAACTGAACGAGTGTTCGATTTTCAAGAAAGATTCTTATCCGTTCAGTGAGTTATTACAGCAAATTAATTAACGTTTAAGGTTGTAAGATAAACGCAGTCTTACTATTGACAAAGCAATAAAATATTACATCGAAAAATTGGTTCTTTAACGGCATTTGTCTGAGCAAGTTATTCGCGTCAAACACGAAAACGACAAAGATGAATTGGGAATCATGTAAATTAAAACAACATTCCAGCAGGGACTGGGGAAAAAGAAGAATTCCAACTCAAGATAGCTGGTATCACGGTCGAGATTCGAACCTGCGAAGTCTAGAATACGAAGCAGCAGATCCAACCACTCGACCGCGATACTATGTTCCAAGCATCAGAACGCGTTTAATTAAAAAGATTAAATGATCACAAACCAAGTCGTAAGTTAAATAGAACAATCAAATTTCACCATGTGCACCAGAAGTAGACCTACAATTTAAATGGATGGGAGAAACAGGTGTTAAGACAAAAGGCTTTGTGGTATATATTTATGGAAACATGGGAGCGTACACGCGACCTTTGAGGAAAACAGAATAGAGTGTAAGCCGCCCTTCCTTCTAAAATTCTTGCACGAATTCGCATCATATAAAAAAGTCACGGTCTCTGTATTCTGGAAAATAACTTGCGGAAATGACGCGAATCATTCGGATGTGAAACCGATGGACCCGGGTGACTGGGCAGTCATCGGGTCCCTGTGATTTTTCGCCGCGGAGTACTTAATTAACAACAGCAGGCCTTATCGGAATATTGCAACTCCATGGGGCTGAGCCCTTAATGAGAAGCTGGTCAAAAAATTACCACTTTTCGAACCCGAAAGTACACTGTTATGCTCACAAGAACCCTTCCAATAGTATCCTTCCATCTATGCCTAGGTCTCCCAGAAGGTCTCTTCTCTTCAGGTTTACCGACCAAATCTTTCTATTCACTTCTGATTCCCCCCACAGTACTACTACGTTTTCAATGCACTCCCTTGATCTGTTTAACAATAAAAGTCCAAATTATGATTTTTTTAAACTTATGTACAGATTGCCATTTTTCTGTCCTATTCTCGTAATTATGCCTAAATATTAACAATACTCAAACATGTATTGTGACGTTACAATCATTGAAAGAATGATACAAGATGGCTGCTTACGGGCTGGATGGCCAGGTTCGATTCTACCAACGCCACAAGTTTTTGTCTTCGTCACCACGCCCAGCCCCCTTACAACGGACAGGCTCTTAAGCTGAGGGGAAAGCCGACCGGAGCGTTAAGCTGACCACCCAGCTAGAGGTCTAGGTGTTTTGGTGCCTATATACAATATCCACGCTCATAATTATGTCCTGGAACAGGCCAAGGGCCTAAACTTTTAAGTATAAGAAAGAGTAGTATCATGAGATGAATACTTTTATTTAAGTTATCGCAGTTTAACGACGCTTTCTTAACAGCAGATGATATGGGAGGATGACTGCGATGTAAAGAAAGCAGCCGTGGTCTGTCTTAAGGTGGAATTAAATAACTTGTCTTGATGGACTGGCCAAGAAGCACAAGAGGATAAACGGCCTCATAGTCGACAGTGCCATCGCCAACCACTCCGCGTTGAACTCTACGTTAGAATTCTGTAACCATTCTAGAGAAATACTTTTGCAGCAAG
>NW_019059626.1:389344-420688 GCF_000696155.1 Zootermopsis nevadensis
CTAAAGAGCCTTAAACACGTTTCATAATGAACTTTTGCCGACCCCTGGGATGGGCAAAGACTCTTTTCAACATTCCTTTGTAATTTCATGACAGTGTCAACGTTTAGGGTAAGTAGCTTACTGTAGTGTAGAATGGAATACGGTGAGATGAATATGAAGGAATTGATAAGAATCTGTCGAGGCCTATTTTAAGACACTGCCCCAGCATTCGTCTACAGAGATTGAGGGAAACCATGAGTAAGCTTAGCCAGTTTTGAACCAAATGTCTCCTAAATGAAAGTAGCAAATATAGTTGTAAAAATGTTATATCTGCCCAGCCCTGCTAATAGAGACATGAAATGCTCTAATTAGCGCCAGAGCTCAGTAATTTTTCTCAGCAATAACAATGGAAGAGCGAATCCTGTATTAAATACCTTTCCAGTTATACATGACATTGTAATTACTATAACGTGTTTCATGCTATATCAGAACGAAGAGCTTGTAGTGAAACACCGGCGAGACGCAAATAATAGCCGCGATTTGCACGCCAGCTCATTAACCGAATGTTTAAAGAACGAGAGCATATTTAATGCCACTTAGAGCAGACTGCTGACTGTAAATTTGACTGGTTGTTGTGAAAGGTCCGTTATCATCAACAGAAGGTTTCTGGCAGCACTTCCTTAGTTTATTTCTTGCTTCTTCTGTATTACTTTAATCACTTTCACCGAATTTCGCTTCATGACCTATTACAATTCAATATAAATTATAAAATTACAAATTATAAGTATGTAGTAGAACTAGGCCAGATCCCATTTCTATAGATTTCTTCTTCTATCTCCTCAACCTCTCTTAATTTAACATGTTTCTCCAATAAGGATGATGTTATCAGGATTAGGATAAATAATAAAAGTAACTAACGTTTTTGTTGTTCAGCGTCATTGATTTTCGACTTTGTTTCGTTACTGGCATTGCAACAAATTTCATACAGCCTGTAGGCCTGCCGTCATTCGTAAAAAACCGAACACATTTCAGAAAATTATCGGTTAAATGTCCTGTAATAGACTTCACTACAAACTAAACCATAATTAAAAATTGTGTCTATGACACGTGTAGTGACGAAAAAAAAACCTACTCCTCTGAAGCCGAAGCTCATATAAATAATATTTAAGAACTTAGACCGTGCCGCAAAGAAAACACTTCACCATTACAAAGATCAATTTGGTAATGATGTTTAAACTGTTTACAGCGAGAATCGTATGATAAATACAAAATGTAGACTTGGCGATTCTTTAAGCAACTGTGACATATTTACCACTAGGCTTTAAAGGAACAAAACTAAGTTTTTATTAACCATTTCCTAACTTGAGGACTTCATAAATCGGAAGGACCAGTAAAATGTCGGTAAGATTGCTAACTTCCTCGTGTTGATTTTACATTCGTGTATTATAAAACGTTCAAAGCGTGTTTCTTATTACGATCCCCAATTTCTTACACGAGGATCTGTTCTAATGCAGGCAACCCTGTCGATCGGTCTCGATACTGATTAATTCACAAACACGCCATGTTTTCTGGGTTCGATCAACCAATAAACTGCATTAGGCCTATATATACGTTATGAAGAGTGGAGTACACGCAGAACACTGATAAAGTAAGAAGATTAAGAAAAAACATAATAAAGAGCTCCATAATCTGTTCTCCTTACCAACGTATTACATATCCTTTCATGATACCCAAAGGATTATTACAGTGTTTAGAACAGCTTACAGTGGACTCTAACTCTGAACTAGTTGAATTAAGTCAGCGACCACACATTCCATTCAGAAACCAAAATGTAGACGCAAGACTTGTTTTAATCACTTATCGATAATTCCGAAGTCTACAAGTCGTGCAGTTTATTCCTTTGTTCGCGACGTTCTGTTTTTATTTTTAAACATTTCAATGTTGGTATGAACCAACCGCAGTGACCTCTAGCGGCCTTGGGCAGCTCGAACAAGAGACCGCGTGTTCGAATCCAGTTTTCTTTCGTGTTGTGATTTGTGTGCAGAGAATCTGGCGATGGATCAGGCTTCTTTGTTTCCAGAACTGATTCTGATTTGGAAAAGGCCAGAGGGTCTGACCCGTGAAAGACAAAGAAGAATAACCGGTATTTGTTTTGTCACAAGAAAAACGTCATGAGTCTGCTTCAATGCAACGAACCCGAGAGCGAAGGCTGCTGAATTATTTCCATCCACCTCAAGTTCTGCTTCATTCGCTCTTGACTTTCTAGTTTCTTTTGTTTCAATGCTTGTCTCACCTTCCATCCGTAAGCAACAACATGTAACATTAAATACTTCTTCACCTCTCACGGGTTAGGGTCTTTGGCCTTTTCTGAGTCTCAGCACATCTTAAATAATGAGCTGTTTGGACATTCGGCAGCACTCCTGGGAAGGGGATCAGCCCATCTAACTCCTAGCGAGATTAAACACTTTCTGAGATACACACAAGTCAGATTTTGTAACTTATTTTATGCTTTTATTGCCACGAAGTGTATTAAATTAACGCACTGTAGGAAAGCCACGCCTTTCCTTCCTTCCTTCCGTAAGAGATAAACTTTTAAATGTGCTAAACATTTAACGAAATTCCTGACTACGTTTTCAACAACTCTTTTGAATTCGCAAAAAAGTAACGCAAAGGCGAATGAGGTCTGGAAAACAGAGAACGCATTTTTAAACATTCTTATTACAAATATGAATACATATTTTTGCTAGAGTTCTAAAGAATTGATACTGGCATGCAGACGCTATATATTATACTTTAATTTCCCGTCTAATCACGATTACTCGGGCTGGTTGTGGTCTGTGAAATCGCGGGACAAAACTGCGCGTTAAAGTATGCAAACGTCAAGACAGTGTAAGTGGAACGACACACTTTCTGCTTGAAATACAAGTAACGAAAGTGTTGCTAAAGGCAGACCTATTACTAAAACAAATGTAGTTATAATTGTAGGATATGTCTGAAAGTACTGAATTATAATGTATAGAAACTTCAGCGAAGTTATAATTAAAGAAGGGAGTTAATTTGCTGCTTTTTACCGTGCTTTTAGTAGACAGGCCAATAGCCACTACTCCTACAAGCAACTGCATAACAAAACACGGTGTTTCACACCAGGCGTGACTGTGTGACTCTGGAGATCGAACACCGTGACAACAGTACGTGTGGGTTCCATCACTTTTTCTAATCGAATGGTGTAACAGGGTGTTAAAAACGCCTTACGTATTGCCACAGTACTCACCACTTTAACTCTTCACAGCTACATTCTTTGGACCACGTCCATGACAGAAAGGAAGGACATTTAATACACAAATAAGTAACCAATTACCTAAATAACCAACTAGGAAAACAAATATCCATATAATTCGTTTAATAACAAACTGCTTTAGGGTTGAAATAAGATTGTGCGGTACAGTGTTGTCACGTGACAAGAGTTAACCTCAGTTAGTACAATTCTTCAATACTACGCTTTCCTTCGTGTTATTCACAACTTTATTCTTCCGGAAATAATACTTTTGTAAGTTGTTATATTGTTTTAGTAACGTATTACTGTGCAAAGTGTTACAAAATTTCAACGTTTCCTTCAGATCCGCGTCCATTTAAATACCTTTCTTAAGAGCAAACACGCGAACAAACATAAAACCGCCTTCACAAACTAAGGATACGAAAAGTATTGAGGAAGCAACATAATTGTCGCGGTATAGATACGTTATCGCAGGGTGGTGTGCCAGAAATCGCATTGAAGAACTGTGCAAACCACAAGAAATGACATTTAGAAGGGACTGCTTTCTTGTGAGCGCTAATAACATTCAGAGTGCAAGTATAACCCCACTACTTAAACTTCTTAAATACTTGAACAAATTTGTGTCACAGATTTCAACGCTTAATGCTTCAAAATTACCACAAATAGTCCGTATAGGTCACCATATCTGTTTACCAATAGGTAAACTATTTTTTTTTTTTCATTCAACGACGTCTCATTGGCGTCAAAGTTTGCCAACAGGTTAGTGAACAAGTGGTAACTTACTTAGCGTAAGCCTTTTCCAGAAGTCCCGGCCAAAACTGTTCCGAGTTGTGAGCTTGCAAGAATGCCAGTCGTCCGTGAACAGTGGGCAAACGGTCGTCCACGAGGACCTCCACCCATTCGCCACACCACCACAATCGGAAACGGAACACACCGGCGTATTGGTCAGGGGCCGAGAAAGTCTGGTCAGCGGGTACGACTCTATAGAAGAGGCCTTTGCTGAGGTAGAGTACTCCGAGGCAGGACACCAGCCAGCGGTCACCTGAAAAAGTACATATCTGACTGATCCCTCTCTCTTGCAGATGCCATGGTTTTAAAAACTATATCAAGAGAAGTCATAGTACTGTGTAGGCAGGTTATCACGGTAGCCATGCGAGGGTCGGAACGGAAGAAGGTTTCTGTTCGTGTCTGGTAGGAAACACTTGATCATATTATTACGTGCGCTGACACACGTCAGCAATGGCTAACACCACCATAAACAGGTTTAACAAAGTAATTCACAGTATACAAGGAGAAGGACATCATTAATAATAACGGTATACTCCACCAATGTTTTCTTGACAGTCGGTAGAACGCCTCCTTCCGCGACCCTGTCACGGCCGGATAAACGGAGTGGCAATACAACACACAAACATTTTCGAGACATTTCGATTGAAGTCTTTTGCGTTGTTGCGCAGTGGTCTGGTCCGTAGTCTGGCGACCGCCCTGATGATGGAGACAGCAAAAAACCTCTGAAATGCCGGTAAAGTTCTACCAGACAACGCGGCGCAACAGCCCAGAAGACATCTTCATAATTGCAGTCGCGAGAACCTCAAATCTAATTTTCTAGACGTTCGCTGGTTTTGTAACATCCACAAGAACATCTTATATCATCACATTCAGTTGGAGTAGGTAATAGTTGAGCCTCAATGTTTGCATCGCAGTTTCAGTTGGTTGGGGCCGTGTAATGCGCACTGATGGACCAACCGAACTCACGAGCCGATATATCTTATCGTAGAACGGGAATCTGTCCGCGTTCTTCTGTTAATCCATGTGTATAATGTATTGCGTTGTTCTGACCCTCTATCCAAAGGGTCACACTGATTCTTACCTCATGAAGCAACGTCCTTCTTGACAAGATAGAAATCGCTCAGATGGTCACGAATTACCAGAATTTAACGGGAACCCTAAGCCTTATTACCGTATTCACGAAGAGTCTGCAACTGGACATCCTGAGCTGCTTGAATCATCTCATTTATTCCTATCCTTAGGTTCTAACGGCTGAAGTTCAGTGTACAACCTTGGTATTCGGGAATAAGCTGCATTATCCAAAGTTCCGGAAAACATTTCAATTTTCATCTTCGTAGTAAACACGACAACTGCAGTGCTGGAATGTTGTAATGTTTGAAAACTTTCAACATTCGACGCGGATCATTTCCGAAAGCCAAACTATATCGCGCTAATAACTGACTTCGTTGAACAAAATTGAGTAATTAGATTTATGCGAACTTGTTTGCAGTAGTAGGCCTAAGCAGCCTTTTTAGTAAATTGCCATGGCATTTTGTCATATTGTCCGTTTTTATAACCTTGCGGCCTGCGAGTCGATAAAAGGGAGTTGTTGTTACCCCAGGACTGGAAACGGTTGAGTACAGTCACTTTACTGACTGGCCTACATCGGCTCATGTGTTTTCCTTCATTCGGCCTACGTATTTAAGGCAAGGGCGGATGTGATTGTCGCCTTGCCAAGTGTATTAGCCCTACACAATGACAAAAGACTTAAGTAGGAGCGCGAACTGTGCCGCACAGAAATTTACTGTACTCTTGGCAAAGCCCTACCCCTTTAGTATCGATACATTTTCAAGACACGACGCAGTGATGATTACGTATTGAGGACAATGAACAGTGACACACGTAGAAGGTCAGTAGCATGAAGAATACTAATACTATCGGAACGGACGTCATAGGATTTGAAATTCTCAAGCAATTCTATGCTCCAGGGAGATAGTAAAGGCACGATTAACAAGTTTTGTGGAACTTGTGAATGGATCCAACACTTGCTGAGTGTTCTTATGAGACATGAATCGAATGTGTTTGCCAACATGAATTTAGACTTCAAATTCACCAGTCAACCTTGGTCATTTCCACTGATTTGAAAAGCCACCACTCAAAAACATGTGCCAGAACGTAATGTATTATGAAGTGAGCGGTATAAATGACCAGTTAATTGGTGCCATAAAACGTACCGATGTGGAAATACGTGCAGCTTAACGCGGAGAGCAATTCGTTCGTCTCAATTGCAGCAAGCGAGGAATTCAGTCTGCTTTCACCTGAAATGTCCGCGGGCAGGAGGACTTTCACACTGAGCAGTAGTAGCGGAGAAATCGACCACGCCAAGTGTTAGTTCCTTCCCTGCCGCCTGATTCTATGCTCCAGTTTTATTATTATTTTATTATTTATTATTATTTATTTGACTGCAAATGGGTTTTTACCCGGTGGCAGTGGTATCGCGAACTAAAGTTAAATTCTTCAGCTGTTCTTACAGATAAATATAAATTCAAACTCTTTGTCACGTTAGACTGAAATAAGGTAGGATACGAAATCACCAAGCCCTCTGTGTGCGCCCCCTTTCAAATAAAGATCCAATGATAGATTTTTACTAAATATGGTATGAACTTTATACCACTGGAAGCCACCATAACCTCGAAAAATTAAATTTCATATCATCAGAAATAACAGTACGGAGGACGCACGAACTTGGGTGACCGAAGACTCAGAATTAAATGTTGGTATGAAATCCTGTACCCCCTCGGGCCAGTGTGAAAGAAACCATCGACACTTACTGCCATGTCACGTCCTTTCTTAAGATGTTTATTATAATTATTAATTGTATTTCTTTCTCAGGTTAACACGACATTAGAGCGACTATCTACACCAAATCTGCTGGAGTTCTGCCTAAATGTAGTATCGTTTTACTTCCTTCACATTAACCTGACAGCAGAATGTCACCAAGATATATGATGTTTACATTTCAATTTAATATTCTTGGGAAAATACTTAACTATGAGTTTACTTTTACAGGTAATTACCTCAAAGGCTCATTAACATGCAATTTCTAGGTCAGCATCTGGAGGCAGCGTTAAAGCACCGCTCCATGATGAACTGTCAGCTTCACCACGAAAAAACAGTGCCCGATAGTCGTTATGGGCTCCTTAGTTGGTCTGGATGTCGTAGCGACGAAGAAAATTCCTGCCGTCACCCGGAATCGAATACCGGTCATTCAGCTCATAACCAGTTCCTGCACTGACTGATCTATCCTCTGTTCAACTGAAGGACGGACGGGCGTTGAACTACTCTCTCTTTTTAGCCTTACTTTAGTGGTGGCAACCAGTTTATGCAACAGTGAAGGCCAGCGGGGGGGCGCAGTCCACAGGAATTGCCATTAAACAGTGTCGAAAAGCACAAATCCTTAAACGTGTTGTACATGCAAACCCTAAGACGTGTGTGAGTAAGTGTGATAAGGGCAGAAAAGGAAAAAAAATCATCTCCGTTTCAAGAAGCCACCGTGGAAACAAAATACACCTGTGTTACTGAAGCCGTTATTGGAGACGATCGTGATCCATTTCCATCCACCTTCTTCTTTCACAACTCATATCCACAGGATCCCTCTTAATGTTATCCTTCCATATTCTCATAATTCTTCCGAGTATCCTGTTTTTCAAGACATTTTCCAGCCCAAATGTGTTAGCGTTTGTCTCAATTACAGTGTCACTCTTTATTAGACACACAAAATCTTCCCCTTACTTCATCCTTCTTAGATCAACACACACACACACACACACACACACACACACACACATATATATATATATATATATATATATATTCCCGAGTACTTAAACATTTCATAAACTTTAGGTGAGACGATTCATCGCCCTGATGATGGAGGCAGCAAGCATCTCTGAAACATCGGTAAATTTCTACGAGACTACATGGCGCAACATCCCAGAAGACAGTCTATTCAACTATAGTTTCCACACAGTTAAACCACCAAACCACTGCAATGTGTCAGTGAATTATCGAGAATTGTCAGTCTCAGTCATGGCACACGGCGACCAAACTTTAAACCGCAATACCAAAAGGACATACTTCACGTGCAATAGGCCACTACAGGTACAGTATTAAGTGTGTGCGTTACCTAATAAAGAAAGACTGCTCCATGGGGTTGGTTGGTTAGTCGCCAGGTTTCTGAAAGGACATGTCATGTACGATAGCAAGATACTTACCCATTTTCCCCGGTACAATGTCGAACTGAGCTGGGGCATCGTGAACAAAAACTGGTCTTGTGGACAGTTCCTGGAACAACAATATGACTACTAAGTCGTCATTTGCGATAAATTAGCACCGTTCATTTACACCTACGTGCAGGTTCATAATTGCAGCCATCTTAGAATGCAAATAGCTGCGAAGGAAGGCTTACTGTTGTTACCAGGATTTCAAAATGCTGGGGTCTGAAGATTGCCGTCTTCTGGGTTGTTGCGCCTTGTAGTCTGGTAAATAATCGCCCTGGTGATGGAGGCAGCATGGACCTCTGAAACGTTGGCGGACATCTACCAGACTACAAGGTGCAACACCCCAGAGGACAGCAATCTTCAAACTCACCGCCGAGAAAACCCCAAATCCTACATGCTGGGGTCTGCGTTGTGTCAAGCTTCATAAAGGAAATATGCTGGAAGAAACCTAGCAGCTTAATACATTATTACACATATGATAAGATTCTAGCTGTGAACAACCGTGGTGTCTTATATCAGAGTACATCTCTCTGGCCAGCTGGTTGCAATTCAGGTCCGGCAGACAAACAGAGCAACGGCAGTTTTAAGATGGAAACAGCAAACCACTGAAACCAGATTTTACGTATTTGTACACGAAACCATTTTGTGCCTGGGTCTTCATGAGAAGCAGGTCACCGCCACCAAGGTAATGGAAGCAGCTTCTGAGAAGAGACGTCCAAGCAACGAACTGGTACAAGTAACATGGCTTTACGAGGAGTTCATATGAAGACACACGTGGCCACCAGTTTCGCCTACAGTTTGTACTAGTGTGTTGAGCAGAACATAGAAAGTCCGCATTCACGACAAATACAAGGGAAAACATGGAATAACTTTCTAAACAGCTGTTACGCCGAAGTTATTTGGCATCTATTACAACCGATCATAGGACAATAGAAATAAGGTTACAACAGATTAGAGAATAAATCAATAGATGTTTCTCACAATACGGCATCGACAAAACAGTTCAGGCAACACATAAAAATCTGAAATTTATAAATATTTATAGGTGTCCAAAACTAGGCAGCAGAAAATTCCTAGAATTTCCATTCGGGTCTGAGTCTACAAAATATCATTGGAGACCGCACCATATTTGTTTCTACTTGCCAACTCACAGTCACCAAAATCAGATTGTAAACTTACGAATTTCTAACGTGAGAGCATTAGCGCCATTCAGTCGGGAAGTTTTCTTTTGCGATATATCTTTGCCAAGATAAACCACGAAGAAACTTCTGTGAGGACAGCCGATTGCAGGGCCGATATTCGAAGCGCGTACGCCTGAATACAAGTCTAAACAACAGATTCTCAAAAAGAGGCCCATGTGAACTTCTCTTTGTATCGCCCTGTATAAATAAAATACAGTTACTGCCTAAATTAAACAGGCCTTATTTAATTTTACACAAATAACTAATACAAACACAAACCAATTTGTCACAGGAATTCGTTAAGTAATATGTGAACCTGTTTACGACAGTAAATTAGAACCATTTTAAATAAATTGCCAAGAAATGCCAATAAATTCCCGTCATTCGAAACACCGCGGCCCGCGAGTTCATAAGTAAGAGTGGATGAGGCTCCAGGTCTTAAAGGTCGATGACCCCTGGTCTATACCCTTACCGCTATTTAATTATAAATGACAGTAACTTGAGCTGGGAAATATCTTTTGGAACACTGTATTCAGAACTCGAACACGTTTAAGGCCATGGTAGCTGTTTCAGCAGACGCCAAGTCAGGTGAAACAAAGGCACGACGAAGTCCACTCGGCCCAAGAAGAAACAACAGTTGACCGAGCATGTGTTGAATACCTCAGCAAGATAAGAGAAACTTGTCCTCGTTTCTGATTCCAAGTGACCTGATTAACGAACGACTCTTTAGCACCTGTTAAGGATGGCTTGGCTCCAAGGCAATGTAGGCCTACACGTGACAACTGCAGTGACAGGCATAATACAATACGAACAAACCTGTCAGGTCAGTGCACGATTGCGCCACAAAATAACCTGGGCAGCATGTTTAATGTTCACTGTGCCTCTCTCTGCCAGAATGTCATTATCCGGAATCATGTGGAATTCATGCCATTCGTTCAAGTCTCTCCTGATTCTAGATGGCTTTAACAGTCAAATCAGGATTGAGCAGAAATTTTGCAGAGACAGTGGACCGGTCACTCACTGCTCACAAATGTACAATTGAAGACTATAAAAATAACTTCTGAAAAGGAGGCGGCGAGGACCCACAACTGGGCTATAGAACCGAAGAAGATGAATTCTGAAGAATATGGACATAGCAGGAAGGAAGCGATAGGTGTCCTGTTACCAAGGCAACAACTTAAAACATTTCAGACAAACAAATACAAGCAAGTATAAAAGACTATACACAAATAAATGGAAGCAATCGACCCATAGGAACGAAATGCAGTGAAAGCAGTTATGTAAATAGAACAGAAACGAGATAAAGAGACTAGGATATACAAGAAGAACACAACCCAGAAGACCAACACCGACACATAAAGAAATTTACTTGCAGCATTTCCTCACAGTGTTTCTGCGTCCAGTCAAGAAATTACGCCACTGGCGGTCTGGACCAGATTCCGACCTTGGTCCTACCTCTCTGTGACGTTTTGACTACGGAACATAAATTAGTTATTCCGATTCTATTGTCGGTCAGCAAGGTCACAGAACACCTGCCATTTCTTATAGCACATTCGCTAAAAACGATGGACTGAAGTGGTGCACCTGTTTTTTGGCTTCAATTATCTAATTTTATTCATAAAAAGCCAAGTGACACACATAAGAAAACTGATTTGTTGATACACTGATTACTCACGGCTGTTTATGGATACATCACACATTCAAACTAGAACTGAAAGCAAAGCTGTACGCCATGAAGGCGTTTGTTGGGAAAAAAATGTATGCTTAGGCACTAGATGGTGGTGAGTGGTCAGCGTTATTTCCCGGCTACGTTTTACCCCGGGCGAAAGAACCCCCTGCCCATTAGATAGGCAGGTTTGTGCGTCCCAGTGCCGGTTAAGGACGCAGAGGCTAGAATAAAAGTCATCTGTCCCCACCAGGGATCGAACCCCGATCATCCAGACCGTAGTTAGATACAGAAAAGACTTGGCTATCCAGACTTCAATCTGAACTAGGACACTCAACTTCACTCATCCGCTTGGAAAACATCTGTAAGAACAATTTGAAGGCGACAGGATGATAACACAGAGATTAATTTTAGAGATGTGAGCCTGAAAAGTGGATGAACTGGCTTAGGTCGCGTTCTGTGGTGGGCTTTAGTATTCGCTGTGTAGAAACAGTGTATTAGTTTTCTTGAAATGTAAGTTACATTGGTAGAAGAGAAACGTGGACTGAAGGCCAAGCCCGCGAAGAGATGTAGGCAGCAAAACAACTTGCTAGAGCCCCGCCCAGTGTGATAAGAAGAGAAGGTCACACCGTAATGGCACCATGGGGAAAGAATACCAGAAGAATTTACTAAAGACACAATCCGTAAACTAGCAGAGAATACAGAGAATGCAAGATTTTCGAAACCAGAAACCAGAAGAGAATTCCGAAGTCATGTGTCTGAAAATGTAACAGAAAAATAAAACAAACTAATGAGTCATTGGAGAAACAAGCCAAAATAAAACGCCGAGGACGTAAGCTTTAAGGACAAAAGAAAATTTAAAGTTATTCAACTATAGTTTCCACACAGTTAAACCACCAAACCACTGCAATGTGTCAGTGAATTATCGAGAATTGTCAGTCTCAGTCATGGCACACGGCGACCAAACTTTAAACCGCAATACCAAAAGGACATACTTCACGTGCAATAGGCCACTACAGGTACAGTATTAAGTGTGTGCGTTACCTAATAAAGAAAGACTGCTCCATGGGGTTGGTTGGTTAGTCGCCAGGTTTCTGAAAGGACATGTCATGTACGATAGCAAGATACTTACCCATTTTCCCCGGTACAATGTCGAACTGAGCTGGGGCATCGTGAACAAAAACTGGTCTTGTGGACAGTTCCTGGAACAACAATATGACTACTAAGTCGTCATTTGCGATAAATTAGCACCGTTCATTTACACCTACGTGCAGGTTCATAATTGCAGCCATCTTAGAATGCAAATAGCTGCGAAGGAAGGCTTACTGTTGTTACCAGGATTTCAAAATGCTGGGGTCTGAAGATTGCCGTCTTCTGGGTTGTTGCGCCTTGTAGTCTGGTAAATAATCGCCCTGGTGATGGAGGCAGCATGGACCTCTGAAACGTTGGCGGACATCTACCAGACTACAAGGTGCAACACCCCAGAGGACAGCAATCTTCAAACTCACCGCCGAGAAAACCCCAAATCCTACATGCTGGGGTCTGCGTTGTGTCAAGCTTCATAAAGGAAATATGCTGGAAGAAACCTAGCAGCTTAATACATTATTACACATATGATAAGATTCTAGCTGTGAACAACCGTGGTGTCTTATATCAGAGTACATCTCTCTGGCCAGCTGGTTGCAATTCAGGTCCGGCAGACAAACAGAGCAACGGCAGTTTTAAGATGGAAACAGCAAACCACTGAAACCAGATTTTACGTATTTGTACACGAAACCATTTTGTGCCTGGGTCTTCATGAGAAGCAGGTCACCGCCACCAAGGTAATGGAAGCAGCTTCTGAGAAGAGACGTCCAAGCAACGAACTGGTACAAGTAACATGGCTTTACGAGGAGTTCATATGAAGACACACGTGGCCACCAGTTTCGCCTACAGTTTGTACTAGTGTGTTGAGCAGAACATAGAAAGTCCGCATTCACGACAAATACAAGGGAAAACATGGAATAACTTTCTAAACAGCTGTTACGCCGAAGTTATTTGGCATCTATTACAACCGATCATAGGGCAATAGAAATAAGGTTACAACAGATTAGAGAATAAATCAATAGATGTTTCTCACAATACGGCATCGACAAAACAGTTCAGGCAACACATAAAAATCTGAAATTTATAAATATTTATAGGTGTCCAAAACTAGGCAGCAGAAAATTCCTAGAATTTCCATTCGGGTCTGAGTCTACAAAATATCATTGGAGACCGCACCATATTTGTTTCTACTTGCCAACTCACAGTCACCAAAATCAGATTGTAAACTTACGAATTTCTAACGTGAGAGCATTAGCGCCATTCAGTCGGGAAGTTTTCTTTTGCGATATATCTTTGCCAAGATAAACCACGAAGAAACTTCTGTGAGGACAGCCGATTGCAGGGCCGATATTCGAAGCGCGTACGCCTGAATACAAGTCTAAACAACAGATTCTCAAAAAGAGGCCCATGTGAACTTCTCTTTGTATCGCCCTGTATAAATAAAATACAGTTACTGCCTAAATTAAACAGGCCTTATTTAATTTTACACAAATAACTAATACAAACACAAACCAATTTGTCACAGGAATTCGTTAAGTAATATGTGAACCTGTTTACGACAGTAAATTAGAACCATTTTAAATAAATTGCCAAGAAATGCCAATAAATTCCCGTCATTCGAAACACCGCGGCCCGCGAGTTCATAAGTAAGAGTGGATGAGGCTCCAGGTCTTAAAGGTCGATGACCCCTGGTCTATACCCTTACCGCTATTTAATTATAAATGACAGTAACTTGAGCTGGGAAATATCTTTTGGAACACTGTATTCAGAACTCGAACACGTTTAAGGCCATGGTAGCTGTTTCAGCAGACGCCAAGTCAGGTAAAACAAAGGCACGACGAAGTCCACTCGGCCCAAGAAGAAACAACAGTTGACCGAGCATGTGTTGAATACCTCAGCAAGATAAGAGAAACTTGTCCTCGTTTCTGATTCCAAGTGACCTGATTAACGAACGACTCTTTAGCACCTGTTAAGGATGGCTTGGCTCCAAGGCAATGTAGGCCTACACGTGACAACTGCAGTGACAGGCATAATACAATACGAACAAACCTGTCAGGTCAGTGCACGATTGCGCCACAAAATAACCTGGGCAGCATGTTTAATGTTCACTGTGCCTCTCTCTGCCAGAATGTCATTATCCGGAATCATGTGGAATTCATGCCATTCGTTCAAGTCTCTCCTGATTCTAGATGGCTTTAACAGTCAAATCAGGATTGAGCAGAAATTTTGCAGAGACAGTGGACCGGTCACTCACTGCTCACAAATGTACAATTGAAGACTATAAAAATAACTTCTGAAAAGGAGGCGGCGAGGACCCACAACTGGGCTATAGAACCGAAGAAGATGAATTCTGAAGAATATGGACATAGCAGGAAGGAAGCGATAGGTGTCCTGTTACCAAGGCAACAACTTAAAACATTTCAGACAAACAAATACAAGCAAGTATAAAAGACTATACACAAATAAATGGAAGCAATCGACCCATAGGAACGAAATGCAGTGAAAGCAGTTATGTAAATAGAACAGAAACGAGATAAAGAGACTAGGATATACAAGAAGAACACAACCCAGAAGACCAACACCGACACATAAAGAAATTTACTTGCAGCATTTCCTCACAGTGTTTCTGCGTCCAGTCAAGAAATTACGCCACTGGCGGTCTGGACCAGATTCCGACCTTGGTCCTACCTCTCTGTGACGTTTTGACTACGGAACATAAATTAGTTATTCCGATTCTATTGTCGGTCAGCAAGGTCACAGAACACCTGCCATTTCTTATAGCACATTCGCTAAAAACGATGGACTGAAGTGGTGCACCTGTTTTTTGGCTTCAATTATCTAATTTTATTCATAAAAAGCCAAGTGACACACATAAGAAAACTGATTTGTTGATACACTGATTACTCACGGCTGTTTATGGATACATCACACATTCAAACTAGAACTGAAAGCAAAGCTGTACGCCATGAAGGCGTTTGTTGGGAAAAAAATGTATGCTTAGGCACTAGATGGTGGTGAGTGGTCAGCGTTATTTCCCGGCTACGTTTTACCCCGGGCGAAAGAACCCCCTGCCCATTAGATAGGCAGGTTTGTGCGTCCCAGTGCCGGTTAAGGACGCAGAGGCTAGAATAAAAGTCATCTGTCCCCACCAGGGATCGAACCCCGATCATCCAGACCGTAGTTAGATACAGAAAAGACTTGGCTATCCAGACTTCAATCTGAACTAGGACACTCAACTTCACTCATCCGCTTGGAAAACATCTGTAAGAACAATTTGAAGGCGACAGGATGATAACACAGAGATTAATTTTAGAGATGTGAGCCTGAAAAGTGGATGAACTGGCTTAGGTCGCGTTCTGTGGTGGGCTTTAGTATTCGCTGTGTAGAAACAGTGTATTAGTTTTCTTGAAATGTAAGTTACATTGGTAGAAGAGAAACGTGGACTGAAGGCCAAGCCCGCGAAGAGATGTAGGCAGCAAAACAACTTGCTAGAGCCCCGCCCAGTGTGATAAGAAGAGAAGGTCACACCGTAATGGCACCATGGGGAAAGAATACCAGAAGAATTTACTAAAGACACAATCCGTAAACTAGCAGAGAATACAGAGAATGCAAGATTTTCGAAACCAGAAACCAGAAGAGAATTCCGAAGTCATGTGTCTGAAAATGTAACAGAAAAATAAAACAAACTAATGAGTCATTGGAGAAACAAGCCAAAATAAAACGCCGAGGACGTAAGCTTTAAGGACAAAAGAAAATTTAAAGTTATTTGTTGTCAGGACTTTTTCCATAGTCTGTTTTTAAAATTCACGACGTTTCGGAGGATAGTTCTGTCTCCAGGTGAGAGGTACCTACTCCTATTTTATCATTTAAGTATTATAATCCACTGACAGAACGCGTATTTGGGTGGACAAGTTGAAATAATTGCACGATTTATATTGTCCAGTGACAGAGACTAGCTCTTTCTAAGGGACCCAACAGAGTAGGTACCTCTCACCTGAAGACGGAGGCAGAACCAGCCTCCGAAACGTCGTGAATTTTAAAAACAGACGATGGAAAAAGTCCTGACAACAAATAACTTTAAGTGTAAACTACCGTCGTCAAAACCCTTTAGAATTAAACAGAATAAAATATTGTTGGCGAGATTTTTTGAGAAAATACTAAAAAGTGAGCCCTTTCAGAAACAAGTAAGAACATTCGTTCTTTCGAAAAGAAAATGTACTTTCTGGCCTATCTTCCTTATTTATTCGTGAAATATATGCTTATATTATAACGCCCTTGTATAGTTCCGTGTGCCTAACCTCCTTTAACAACTTCTTATTAATCTACGAATTTCACGAAATATGGTATGAACTTTATGCCATTAGAGGTAACCTCATCTTTATTCTCTTCAACTTCCTACCGTAAATAAGACTGACATGGTGACCGTAATTCTGCACGACAATAAACAAAGTATATATATATTAGTTAATTAGAAACATGGCGACGGGATGACACCCTGAGGTTACATCTAAAAAATATGAAGTAGTCGAATCTGTTCTAGACCATATTGTATTTACATTGACCTTCGATCACATGACGAAAACTGCGAACAGCTAGTTTCAAAAGAGCAGTGAATGTGACCATCGATGTGTACCTACAGCTGGTACCTAATATGGGAACATCAATTCTCATGCATAATACATGAGTGGCAGAACTCGAGTGGGTGACGACTACAAATTAAAGTCAGTTGGACGTTTAACCCTTTGAAGCCGAAGCTAGTCAACACAATATTTAAGAATCCAGTACGTACCGTAAAGAAAATATTACCCTTCACCATTACAAAGATAAATTAAGTAATGTTATTTAGGGATATAATCGCTGTTCTGAGAATCATACAAAATACACCATCTCCATTAAAGATTAGCTCTGGTTTATATCTGAAATAATTAAACGGTCATGTTATAAAAACCGGGTGGCTAGCACTTCTATCAGGAGATCTCGTGTTCGAATATCGGTCTGGAGACCAGTTACTCTGAATAAGGTATTTCGTTGTTTCCTCCAGTTCGCCCTAGAAGACTCTAGAACAGAACCTTAACACTACCGCTTACCTCAATTCGAAAATCACTATCAACCCATCATTTGATGCTATATGCTAGTCCATTTCGGGAAAACGGCTACAATATGCGCAAACCTCTTCTCACTAAAGCTGGTATTTCAGTATTTGTCAGTGGTGAAAGTATCAAGACGGTGATTCGGATGACCTAAGAATTAGGTGAGTATTGAATGTTAGAAAAGCACTGCGTTAAATGACTGACTGCCCATTCATCTTGGGCCTACATACCAAACTTGACCTAAGAACTTAACCCAGATTTTTTTAAACAGTATAACCCGCAGCTCGTGACAGAACTGACAACAATGTTTTCATCATGATGCAGTTTGTATTCTGGTCCACATACTTGAAAATGAGGCCCGGGGGGGGGGGCCTTCAGGAGATTGTCTTTGAGAGCTCTCCTTTACACTCTCTTCCACATTGGGGCATTAGGCTGTGCTCGTGACAATTTTACAGGAAACAGTTTCTAACCTCATTCATTGAAATGACCTTCGGTTGGTGTCAAGATACGAGTATTGACCCTTTGAAGCACGAATTCAAAAGAGAGATAATTAAGATGGATAGTAGAATAGTAAAAGTAAGAAAAAAACGAATTCATGAGGAAGAACTGGCATACAGTATTCCTACGGTCAGAAACAGCATTTATTGCGAGAAAGATCCCTGGCAATGGCCGCCGGTAAGGTAAGAACTAGTAAAGATGTACGGTGATAAGCACTAAAAGTATGGAACAGAGACCGCGGAATTTAATTTATCAATGTCTATTGAAATGATAATTTGGGAAGTAGCACGGGGGTAAATTCGATTATTTTAAATTGGCAGGGGAAAAACTTGAAATAACAACTTGGAAGTTGGGAAGCATCTCAGCATTTCCTTAAAGACAAGTAGAAATATAATAATCTCCAAAAGCTGTCCTAACGTGTGCAAGCTCGCCTAAATAATGCTTAATTTAGTTCCTACCTCACAGAAAACACAACACATTCATTACATAGACAAACTGGGAAATGTCGTTTATGAAAATAATCGGTATTTTTCTGAGAATCGTACGAAATCCATAAATGCACTATGAGGGTAAAATGCACTACGCCCTAAACGGCCAAAGCTCTAGAAAACCCTGTTAGTGACTAGCGACGGGCTGGAATACCGAGGTTCGATTCTCCACAGAAACAGCTGTTTTTCACATCTCCACTTTGACCAGAGCAGCTCTGCAGCCCACCAACTCTCATGTCGAACGTGTGTCCGGTGGTATCGTGGCCGAAGCGTGTAGCTGACCACCTCCACTGCCTACTAGAATTGAGTAGATACAGCGTCTTAAATCATTGATAGAAAAACAACAACATGAAGGTTGTGTTAGATGTACAGTAATATACTGGTTTGATGGCATACTAAAACCATCAACTGTGCAATTGTTTAAGTATACTTGGAGGATAGGAAGGAGGCACAACCAACCACATTCCAGGGAGTTGTAGAATCTGTGTCACTCAGTGAACAAACTGACAGACAAGCAAACAGACAGAGAAGCAAAGGCGCTACATTTTACCTCTACACATTGTACCTGACATACAGCGAGTATTTCATGGCACACAACCAATCACAGTCATCCTCCCGGGAACATCACGAACCCGTGAGCACGCTAACTTGTCTGCAGAGCGTAATACGTCCATTGCCCCAAACAGTTTGGCATAAACCCCTTCGTCAACACCCGACACCGCCGCGGTGAGAAGAAATGCGACGCATTGCTAAGGACGTAAATCGAGTACACGTGTACGGAAACGCGTATCTAGATGTACCTGTAAAAGAAACTGGCAATTGGATTATATGGCTGTTTGCGGTGTGGTCTTAAAGGATCGACGCTTCCTTCATGCCAAGAGAACTCAACATTTACCACGGCTTTGGCATTCCACCCACGTACAAAGTCCTTGTGCACAGGAAACAGTGTACACGTGAGGAGGAGAAGAAGATATTAAGTATCATACGTTTAACTCCCACCTCCCGTCAAAGTGATCCTTTCTGCACAACGTATTCAGAAAGTAAAGTTTTCCAGACGAAGGGACAAACAAAAGAGTTGACAGCGAATTTAAAATGTGAACTTTTAATGAAGAGTTCATTCAGTACGGGCTACCGGGTGTCGCTCCTGGGGCCCAATATCCAGCGGATACAAACAGCTCCTCCCTGTTGGGAAAACGATCGGGACATATGGATAACCACCCACCGAGATTAAGAATTTATGGAGCTTTACCTTGACTCCCCTACAACAGGAGGATTAAGATGATTCCTTAATAACGCCCAGTGCTTCATAATTTGTACTCTTCCACACCAATTCATGTTAGGGAGACCAAATTAAAAGTGAAATTAGATGAGCGGAACATGTAGCACGCATATTGGAGATAGGCACTGTATACAGAATTTTGCTCCGAAAACCTGAGTGGATACGACTACTTGGAAGGCCTACGAGCAGCTTACACGAAAGAATAATATTAAAATGCATCTTAAAGGAATAGGGTACGGACAGGATTCAACTGGCTCAGTGTAAAGCCCAGTTGCGGCTTTTACAAAGACGGTAATGGACGTACATTTTCCACAAAAAGCGGTTAACTTACTGACTGGTTGAACGACCATCAGTCCCTGTAGAAGGACTACGTTCCACCGAGGTGATTCAACACGCGAATGTTAAAGTGGGGATATTTCTAAAGAAGCTCGTTCACGACCACAGTCGACATAATTACAAATGTAACAGCAGTGCGACAAAACACCGTGAATTACATTTGCGTCACAACATAAGAACCGTTACAGAAAACAGTTTCTATAATTATTATAATTATATAACAATTGAATAGCAACTTTACGTGAAATATTTTATGTTCCCTGTAACAAAACAGGTTCAGAGAGACCGAACTGATTTTGGAATTCGCTGCTGATTTCATAACTACAATTTATTAAACTGTTGTAATCAAAAGCATTACATGAAAGTCGGTGTTGCCAACAGATTCTCAAGGCGTGTAAAAATGTTACATAAGATTAGTTGCCAATATAAGAAAAATATACCGTAATTTTGCAGTCTTACAAAAACTCCTGCGGTTCTAATCTGGGAACAATAAAAGGCCAGAATGAATTGAAGCGAGTCTAGAGAGAGAGAGAGAGTGAGCACATAGTAAAAGCGTTCTCAACACTGAATACTAGCCACCTAGAAGCTGCCTTATTGCATTGTTAACTGCACAAAATGTGATTCTTTCTTCAATGGTGTTTAACTGATGAAAATCATTTACTGAGACTTAGTCCTTAAGTTATTCAACAAATCGAAATTTAATGTTACTTTCAGATCAATGTCTTTAAGTAAGCCTATATACAGGCGTAACTTACCCGTGTTCAAGCAAGTATGAGTAACTGATAACTATAATCATTTTTAAACTATGGTGTTTTAGCGACGTTTTCAGACCTGATGTAATTTCGAAATAATCGCACGAGGCCCGCATGTAAAAATGGTTGCCTAACCAGTCTTTACAAATGGTGAAAACATCAGTGAGGAGGATAGCCGATGCCCTTCTGGGAAATGAACAGGTCATCTCCAGACATGGAAGTAAGAACTTTCGAAAACCTGGAGTAATTGCAATGTGTCATTTACGAGCAATGGAATCACTGGTGCAAAGCGAAGTTCTGTGGCATGCAATTGTGTGCGTGTCCTGATGCTACACGGTCGTGGTGGTAACGGTGTGCTGAAGATGTGGGTCTTCTGGTTGCGAGCAAAAGAGATCGAGGAACCACGGACCGTTAGGAACAACTGCGGTCTGGCAGGGCGCGTAATGTGGGCACAGTGACACAACACTCAGCAAGTGTTACTGCCGACTCCAGACAATGTTCGTTTCAAATATGTGACAAATATTAGAACTGTAGGCTATTTGTCATTCTGCATCATCCGCGATGTGTGATTTATGTTGTAAAGTATTAGACCTTATTCTTTTAAAACGTATGTACTTTTGTGTACATGCCATGATGAAGGCATAGACAAAGTTCTGCTTGCGCTTATGCATAAACCATGAGGGCGTAGGGAAGGAGAAGTAAAGCTCCACGTATTCTTAACCTCGGTACGAGACACAGATAACTGACCAGCATCACGCTCCGATGAGCCGAAAATGCCCACACCTGGACCTCCTTCTCTGTTTAAATATTACCCGATTTTCAAATTTCTAGTTGCAGCAAGGTTTGCAGACGACTGCAATGACGTCAGATGGACATAGAAGCAAAGGAATCGAGTTCAAAGACACGCGTCATAACGTGCGGCCATTCAGTGTCGGGTACGTTAAAAGAGTCTTCGATTAAATCTCACGTACACCTCTGAGGTTCTCTTTAGAAACGCAAGCCAACCCTCATGATTGAGGCAGAGGCGTTCTCCGAAGCACACAAAGCTACCCACAGCGTCCGTTCTTCGTCATAGTTTTCTTAAATCAAACTATATTGAAATAAATTGCTCATTTATTATAACTGTCAAACAACAATCTATGGTTGACACTTATTACTCTTTTACGTTATGAAGTTGGTTATGGTCGCCTAGCGACCAGACCAGACCTTGAGACAAAGGCACGGAGAAAACTACAAAAGCGTTTTATTTTCATGAAATATGCTTTTCTAACCCGACCATGCTCGAGATAACCCTGCAGTCATTGCGAACAGCAATCGCCTTACAACCGATTTATTTCTTACCTTAGGACGTTTCCATACAAACTGAAATGGTGGCGTCTGGTGATAGAAAACTGAAGCTTGGGTGGCGGGAAACTCAGGGTCTTCCCATAGTTCCCCGCGCTTCAAACAAGAGCGCCTGATGCGCTCGTAGTCCGTCATGGGGTACACCTGTAGAACAAATACACACTATAGAAACACTTGCACCAACAGCTTAGTCTATACACTCTCTTGGGTCACCTGCTACGGGAAAAAGTCTCTAGGGTTTACTGCAACAGAAATACTTAACAGCGAAATTTGCAAGAGAAAAACACACAAGTATACAGAACAAACGTTATCGGTCTGAGCTATTGAAACTGCAGTGGAGAGACAGGATTTAAAGCCAATAATGCATACATTCAGTCAGAAGTAGTAAAGATGGAAGGGGCGACCACGGTTTGCTCCTGTATTAATTAATGTTCCCTGCGGCACAAGTGTCGCTCCCGACCCACAAGTTCGCACAAACAAAAAAATGCTACCCACCCGGCCTTCTTTCAGATGGATGGACTACTGTGTGCCTTATCTCACCGTAAAATGACCGAAGTGTGAAGCTAACCATTCGCATCATTTAGTGCCGAATCTAGAAATTTGTGGAATTTACCTCAACTGCACTTCTTCATGGCGTGGTGCCCAGTCACGGAAACAACTATAACAGTTCTCAAAAAGCCCCACCGAAAGACTAACACGGCGTTTCGCTAATTGTTTTCCGCGTTATGAGATGGATTCCGCGAGAAACGTTAAATGTGACTTTCCCTCCAAGTTACCAAAATATTTCTTAAAACAGAAACAGTAGCTGAAATTGTCTAACTTAGGTTGCATAATTTGAATCTACAATACATTTTGAGCAAATTCAAGTTCAGTTAAATATGTATTTGAATTAAACACTTTCTCCTTCGAATATTTGTTCCAACAGTTGATAAGCAGTTTTATCTAGATGCCCAACGTCACTACAAACATTAATCACATTTCAAAAGAACTGAAGCAAAATCTCTCTTTTCGATTAAAACGTAACACATGCATTTAAAATTATTAACTTTCATTATTTCTTACGTTCTGCAAGTTTTGTTTTGAAACACATTCATAAGGAGTGAAATTAGATCTTCCTTTCATTATTTAATTTATGCAGGTACGTGCTACAAAATCCTCTGACGTTCTGTTTCTGACTTCTCAACGCCGTAAGAATATGTTTAACCATTTCTGGTCTGTTTACTTGTAAAAGGACTTTTATTCACGACTCATGTCCAATCAGACTGTTCATACGACCAGAAACGGTTAAGGGACACACTCACAGCTCAGAAACCCGCAAGCGATTCATCACTAAGACATTCAGTTAAACAGGAGGAACTGTGAACTTGAACTTGAGCCGAGTCTAAAATGATGGACTGTGAAGTTTTCTTCCGTACAGAAGGCATGTGCATCCTGCTAAGTATGCAACTAGTCACGCGGGCGAGGTGCAGTGGGTGTTCACCAAGCGACCTTGAGACAGGGGTCAATGGATGTAGCAGCTATCAGCGAGAGGGCAGTGCACAATGGGTGAACCAATGTTTTCACTGTTATCCAACAAAATATTTTATTGGGACTACAAGAACTGCATCTCTCTCAACCAAAAACATTGGTTCCCTCTTACAAGAATACAAACAGGCTTCCAGTATGATGTATGGGATTATACACAACTCATTGCCTCGATGTTCACTTATTACAAATAAGAGTTTTACCATATTGCTGCAAAGTTAAATTGACCGCTGATATCACTTTATATGGAGTCATAAATCACTTTTCCTTGTACAATACTTCGTTAAATATTCACCATGTCCGTAAATGTTTTAAATAAAATGTGCAGTTCTTCACGACTTTCATATGTTGCGCTATACACGTCTTTTTTTAAATGCGACTGTTTTGAGGAAATTACTAAGATCCTATTTAAACGTCCTGTGGATCTTAAGAGCATGAATAAAAGATGTTAGTGAACAGGGTACTGAAAAGAATACATTGACCTGTCGGGGAGAAGTAAGAGTGGAGCATATAATATACTGAGGAGCTTAATCATTTATACCATTTATTTATTACTACAGTGACCGAACCAAGGAGGAGCATACCCTTACGCGGCATGGAGGAAATAAGACGTACAGAAACTTTTAGTAGAAATACTTTAAAAGAAGATATATATAATAATAATATTAAAGTGGATATTAAATAGATGTGAGTAGTGGATATGAATAAAGTGGCTGAAGATAGAGTCCATTGGTGGGCTCTTGTCAATCCGGCAGTGAACCTTAGGGTTAAATAAAAGGCAAGGAATTTTGTTGGCCAGCTAGGCGGCTATAACATTTCCAAGCCTAAATTTAATCGACATTCATTCAATAGTTTCAAAGATGAAACATGCGACCAAAGAGACGGATACGACCTCCGCATTGTACGTTCCACGCGCGTAAAGAACAGATGTTAATACAAAACCCACTTAGTAACTATCGTGCTACTCTTTTAACAAATCTCTTCCGTTCTGCCTATGAAATAACACCACAAATTATAGGATATATTTTTTTCTGTGTATAATTCAATTTATTTATAGTTCACAATTATAATAGCTCATACTTTAATTGAGCCGTTTGTCAGTAATACTTACGTTTTTATTTTGCTAACGTCCGATGCACTGTAATCCTGTACTGAAATGTTCTTTTATTAAACATGAAAATTCACTTATTACAACTTCAAACCCAAATTATGTCCAGTAGCTTTCACTTGAGTAACAATTTGTTAGTTCGTTTTATTTTAAAAATCATCACTTCACGTCACACACACGCACCAATGAATGGTTATGTTTACACATTACTGACAATCGTCGCACCTTACCAGCTTGTATTTCCAGCTGTTGCATGCCCCACACTGCTCCAATCTATAACACGCATTGAAGCCTCCTCCACAAGTACAACCAAAGTGTTGCCATCTAGCGGAAAAGTGGTGAAAAGGACTCCCCCCCCCTTATGATGACTAACATCCCGACTGACAACTGTTACAAAAATAATAAACTCGTGTGAGGAATGTTAAGTTGCTAGTCCTTAGTTAGCTTTTTGGTATGGGTTGACAGGTAAGGAAGGCATTACAAGAGTTTCATTTTCGTGTATACCATCAGTGTACTGACAGCAAAAAGACACCTGGGTCTGATAAGTTCAGCAATTTTATTTTCAGAATGCAGTACAGCTCAATGTTGCAATTTTAAGAGCAAGTAAACACTAAGTCTTGTGTACAACTAGGTAGGACATTCTCACTACAAGAAAATCAGGAGAGCCTATGGGGAAACAGTCATAGGCCAAGCTGCATTATGTAAATGGTTTAAGCATTTCAAGGAGAAATGACAAATTGCTCGAGGATGACACACAGAAGAGTAGCTCATAATGAGATCAATGACATACCCCCATCCATGCAACCACATGGGGAATTCCCTGTGTGATAACACCCGGCCAAATAGGTGTCAGACACGCACTCAAGTCACTGCTTCCACAACTACTTATGTTCCTTGTGAAATTACATTCACAAATTGAACATCTAGAGGCAATAACAGACAAATGTGCCAGAAATGTTACACCACACAACCATTTCCCAACTGTAATGAAACATACTTGCATTATCACACACAGCTCACCTAACTTTACCGTTTCCAAAACTTAAATGTAACTTTTGAAATACAAATAATTTGGTGATGATGAAATCACTAAACACAACACAATAGAGCATCGCTGGCATGCACTGAAGACGCCTACTTTGTACAGGATTATCATCATCATCCTATCCCTTAAGTACAGCATTTTAATTCCAAAGATTCAGTTTTGATACTGTTTGATCAGGCTTGGAATATTCTGACACATGAATACTGGATGATGTTCCACAGTCACTTATGCATTCTAATCCTATAACCAGGCCCACAAATGCTAGAACAGTGTGTTTCCATCAGCAATGATAAAATCCATCAAAGTTTACAATGCCATTAAGCTCAGTGCAGCCTTTAAATTCTAAACATAACATAATATTTTGAAATTACTAGTCCAGTAGATAAGTGTTCACAGGGCTGTTAACATAAGGCCTAGACATCCCCTGAGAAAAGTAGGTCATTCAAGATATGTTCTTGTAAGCAGACTCTCTGTATAAAAATGTTCTACATTTGGAACACATTACCATACATGGTTCAAACATAATTTCATTAATACAGACAGATGACAGTTTTTCAACTCATCATCATATGTATCTGGTAGCAGACTACTAACTCCAACACTAAACAGTGCATCTCATGCTATATTTCCTGCTTAATCTTCACTTATTTGCGCACAGCTAAGACAACATCTTTGTATATTTTAGATACAATAATAAGCATATGGTAGTGTTTTCTTCTTCACAATACATTCTAATGACAATCATATGATTCACACTAGGCACACATTTTTCAATGTATATCTTTTACATTTTACTAGTTACACACCGATTACAGAAACAAACAAGGATCTACAGTCAAAGTATATTAAAAGTCTTCATTTATCTGACCATATAGTACAGGACAGTGGTTTCCAACCTGCAGAATACATTTCTAAAGATTATAAATCCACACTTCTCATTCACAGGTTCTCAAGTGTGGCCACCATAAAATTTCAAGTCTGCACATACATGCTTACCATTTCATTTCCTCCTTCTAAATGGAGCCACAGTGAATTGTGCATGGCCAAATTACCAGCCATAAGAAAACATCTGTTGAGAACCACTGTTCTAGACTCAAGAAATGTTTCAATAAAAGTTTATCAATTAATTTTTGGGAGGGTCTCTCTTAATAACAGCCTACTCATATCAAAACATGTACACAAATCACAACATGCCCATCTTAAACTGGATTTTCACTATACATGGTCTTGAAAAAAGATACTGGAATTGTCCCACCAAGAGAAACTGCTTCTCTAGCATTACTTCCAATATTCAGAAAATCTGCAATTAAAAAAGTCAGAACGATTATGCTCAATAACCTAGGACTTTACTTTAATTTACACTGTAATTCCTCCTTGCATGTCATAAAACCCTTCCCCTCATCACTATCACTATCATGACCACTACTTGCAGTTTTGGTTTGGGAGTTCCATCTGAAATTTGTAAGGTTAATAGGGTGTCATAAGAAAAAGATATTTTGCAAAACTAGTAAATGCAATGAAAACTAAATGAAATAACACAGTAAATTCCCAATTATCCAGGCTAGTGATGAGGAAAATATGCATAATAATTTAAAAACATGGATAATCCAAAATATTTTGTTTGGTGCATTCGCAGAACTTCACAAATTACTGTTTTTTAAATACAAAATTGACGTTTATTTTGAGAAACAATTTGTAATATTCGCATGTATTTGTGGACAATTTACACTCCTCATGGCAGTGCAAATTTCACTCATATCCTTCCCACCTCTTTTTTCACTTTTGTTTAGTAACTTAGACCAATGTTCTTTACTCTATAGTCATTCTTCGACACCACCTTCATCCATGTTTCCAAAATTTCTCATAGCACACACCATGTAAAGAATTTTATACTTGCTGATATTTTAATTTGGAAAACCTGGACATCATTATCTTTTAGATCTGGAAAAAGTTTCCTCCGTAACTGAACCAGCATTACTGGATTCATGAAAGACCATGAACAAGATATGTAAAATACAGCATCCAGCATCTAATTTTTTCCACTATCCAGTTATGTCTTCATTCACAAGAATTCAAAAATGTTCAGCCCAACAGCATTATTCATGGAAAAAATAATTCAATCCCCAGTCCATAATCTTTGGCTAATTCCGTCACTAATTTTCTGTTCTAAAATTTTTCAATGAATTTGATCTTTCGTCTTACTGTCAGTAAAAATTCCTTACAATTTTCAGCCTTTTTACTTAAGATACCCAATTAACAATCACTTCCACCTGATACACAGTACGATGTAACAGACAATAATATAAAAAATGACTAAGCACCTGTAGTATCTTCTCTCTCCACCACCATTCCCACTGTAGCAATCTCAGTACCCCATTACCAATCCTGAAAATAAGCACCTTAAAAAAAAAGAATTCATCAGCCATGTTCTGCAGATAATCCCAAAATCTCCCCATCTGAAGCAAGTAGGGAAATATGTTGAAAAAGCCTAGTTCACAAGTCTGCATTTAAGTTAAAGAAAAGTGCACAAAGCTGTGCATGAATAATCAAGAGTTTGTTGTAATGGAAGTGGATTTTCGATTTGAGGAATATAGAAACAGTTTGATGAAAATAAGAATCACAACTGTCTCCTACAGAACATTTTCTGTTCCCTAATACGAATATGTGTTAAAGTACTTTTAAATACCAGTCTAAAAAATATAATAAACAAATGAAATACAAAACAAAGGTAGTAAATTTTATCAAACAAATACATTTTATAACTTGAGACATCATCTTAGAAGGTGCAAACACATCTTAAACATATTCAGATGAATTTTAAACTTAGGCCAATGTTATATAAAATCGAGAAATGGATAAATTTCACTTACTATTACTACATGTATGTCATAATTACCATACAAAACTCCACAATGCATCTCTAAATTTAAAAACATATCACAACTTATAACAACAGCAATACCATGCGCATCTTCCACACAATCAGTCGCACGTAGTTGGGCAACAGTAATGCACAATCATGTTAGTATATGTTCACAAGCTGACCTGACAAAGAAAATGTTATGACAATTTTTTAAGGTTATAAATTTCTTACCAGCACAAGCTGATAAATATATGCTGGAAACAAGAACATTTTTACTAAAAACATAGCCACAATTTGAGAAATGGAATAACTGTACACAGCTCCTTGTTAAAAATTATTACAGCATAGTTAATGCTAACCTCCATTCTAAGAAACAGTGGATAACAGGAGGAGAGGAGACATCAGTTGAATGTAATGCAACCACAAATGATGTGTATGACTGGTACTTAATCAAATTATTGCATGATATTATCTGGATTAATTTAGAGACAAAATAGAGTTTTTCAGAAAATGACAAGTGATTAGGAAATCTTTATATTGGACTATTAAGAGAATGTTCATTATAATTTCCATATTGGTACCAATTACAGAAACATAGAGCTGTAATAATAATTCCAAGCTATCACCTTGGAGAAATGATGACAAAGTGAAATTTATATTTCCAAGTCCACTGTTTAATTCATATGGATTATAAGCTATAAACTCTGCAAGAAATCTATTCCTGTCATTGATAGTGGGCTATCTCAACTATGGACAGGATTCTCATCTCATCACATCACATACTGGAATGGAACTCCTTTCATATTATTTATTCTCCATTTGTAAGATGGATAAACATATTTGCAGGAAACACCTTGCACACCACTGCAATGTGGACAACACACTGAACACGTTAAAGTCCTGATAATGTTACATATGAACACTACAATAGTCTTCCCTAAGAGACTCTAGAATGGCAGCACACAATTCCTGTCTCCTTCTCTATCCTTAACATTGCCCATACATAAATATCAAAGTATCAACACTGCCAATTAATTAAAGAAGTAAAAAAGTACTTAACAAAATTTTGTAAATATTGTCATGAAATGAGTATTTATAGCATGGTGCCAAAAAGGTTTCATTTCCATTGCAAGTACTGGAAATTCTAGAAACAGCATCAGTAAAACAGTGACAGTAGCAACTGTTAATGGACACATAAACTGCACTGCTTTCTGGCAAAATATCTGAAACTCTCACAATTTGGTATTTACAATAGGCCACAGAAGCTAGAAGATAAACCACTTTTTCTAGAAGAGGCAAGTTCTCTTCAGAACCACTATATTCAAACAGAAAGCACTTGTTCAAAACTATCACTCAAATGACATGAGATTTGCAGGCAGTGGCTTCTCCTTGATGCCACAGGCTGCTTGCTGCAGATGGCGGAACCACTGTTGCGCTGCAGCCTTGCTGCCAGCTCTGCATTTGTACACATTCCCTGCAATGACCATAAAAGTATTTCCACTTTTTAACAATTTTAAGCATTATGTGAGAAGTACAGTGAAGTCACAATTCAGCAATACACTAATAAATTCAGTACTTAGCTTAATTCTACCATCATACAAATAAAATTAGAAAACCATTACTATTACTTTATTTGGAAGTTTATAATGACTATGCAGAAGATACACTACTTGTCACCATGCCTGATGTTACACATAGGAAAATTTGCTGCACACCATCAGATATGGAAAAATCTCAGAAATCCAGGAGCCTCAAATACTTTATAATCATAAAAATCCAACGGATTTATAACTGACTATTGTTGTTCATCTTACAGATCATTTAGACCAAATCTATGAACCACATTTTATGGTCCATTTCTAACAATCTCATCGCAGTTTTTAAGGTCTATTGTCTGCATTCAACGCAGTCCAACATATTCTGATGAGGTTTACAGTATTCCTCCTTATGCAGCAGTCATTTTGGAATGGCATTAGTCCAAATTTTCTTCACTTGCTTTCCTGTGTTATCACAAATTTCTGAACAAATCATTTCTTATATTTAGGCTGAGAAATGTTGGCAACTTAACAGTCAGTACATCAGCAATTTTATTGTACTGTAATGTCCACACTAAGGAAATCTGCTGGAAGTGAACTTCATTATTTATTATCAGTTTCATGAGTTCTTCCAAACGGTAGAGTACTACTACTGTCAGCAAATACCTGACATTTATCTCTTGCATTTTTTGTATAGCTCCATTAACATCTTTGAAATTATAGCTACTTCTTACCTGGAAACCCTTTTCTATAATTTCTAAACATCTAATATTTTGATATTTTTCCATTTCTGCATAATGGCCCCAGACATCCACATGTTAAGCATTAACCCGTCGACGTGGTTTTACGTGTACACACGCGGGCATTTAAATTAAAGTTCTTGTGGTTTTACGTACAAACACGCGAGCCTCAAAGCCTAATTTAAAACGCCCATAAGTATGGAATAAATAACGCCAGCGCGATGAGGTTTGTTCTCGCCTGTTGTGGAAATAAAGCTCTATGTGTATACATGTGGCAACAGTGGTACATTCCATTGACCTGCAAGGGAGAGTCTAAAAATAAACGCCTGACCCGGTAGTTTACAATGGCTCTCCCTTCGACAAGTCGTCCTTTGACGGAGCTTGAAGAAATACAAGTTTTAAATGAAGTTTTAGAAGATGATAGTATAAGTGAATATAGTTCGGACGATGATAGTGTATTTGACATTGATTATACACAGTTTGTGACACCGGGAACTGTCGTGTTTAG
>NW_019059626.1:420945-438982 GCF_000696155.1 Zootermopsis nevadensis
ACTTGTGCAGCACATTGCTGATCAAACCAACAGATATGCTCAACAAGAAATATCAAAAAGTGCCAATCCTCTCACATTTCGCTCTAGGATTAGGAAGTGGCAAGATGTTACAGTGGACGAAATTTACGTTCTTTTGGCTCTATTTATGTTGATGGGCATTGTGCAAAAGCCTACACGTAGATCTTACTATTCAAAGAACCGGCTGTTGTACACTCCGTTTTTTTCTGAAACTAAACTTCTAATCGACTTGCTTTCACTGCTCACACATCTCATCTTATAAGGTAAGATTATAAAACCATCTTTTAAGAGGATTTCAGTGAAAAATTCATAATTATATCTCATATAGTTCAAAAGTTATGAAGAAAAGAGTATTTAACAGCAAAATTTAAACGGGCATTTAAAAAATACTACCGCAGGAACAGCACGACAGCGGTATATGCGGGGTATTTAAACCACCACGTCGACGGGTTAATTATCATCATCATCATCATCATCATCATCTCTGTATTGCTTGTGCAAAAATGTGAAACAAACATGCTGTTGATATTTACCTCTGTTTGGATCAGTAAGTTGAAACAAATCTGGTTGAAATGGATTGTCACCCATAAAAACGGACCACCCACCTATAGGCACCGTTTTGCAAGGCTCTTGTTTAAAGTCTGACCTTTCACTCCTGAAAAATTATAAAGAGTTAGTAAGGGGTGAAAGATCTTTAGGTTGAAGTTACAAAGGAAAGAAAATCCATTATAAGTTTAATACTTCAATGCTACAATGCACCAGATCAACAGAACCACTTCTTCTTGATATCTATCCCTTTTCCTTGTTAAATGAGCAAATCTTTGTGGCTCACTTAATTATAAAAAATACTGTACCAACTTTTCCCTCTATTTTATAAATGTTTATAACAACATATTCTTTCCATTGCAATCATAAATAACTCCATGAGTTCATGGAGCAGAATTCTGCTGAAGAAGCTGACATCACTCAGCCAGTCACATCAACCCAACTCACACATACTAGGTTTGGTGAAGATTTCAAACTAAGAGGATTTTCATTATGCAAGTTTCTCTACTCCCTTATTACTTCTTCTCTTGGGCCAAAATATTCTCTTCAAAATTTTGTTTTCAGACCCCCTCAATATTACACTGGCAATTCTTACTTCAAACAGAAAGTATAAGTTTATTAATTTTCAAATGCAACTTTCTCCACTTCCACTGAGTTAAATAACATTTTCATTACATGAATACTGCTGAAGAAGCCTGCTGAAATTCACCAAGAAATTATTTATTTGTATTTTCATCCCTTTTACCCTTTCTTCATTTCTTCTATCCCTCCTGTATCATTACTTTCTTTGGGAGTACTTCTAAAAGCTAACTAATTGCACTTGTAGCAGAATTTGTAAAACACGACATTCTGTCACCTGTTGGAAACATACTCTCTCACGCACACATACATACATACTATTATTTAAATTGTAAATTGTGATTTTAATAATCCCACAAATCAAATGCTAAGTTCTCTCAAGAAACACAACACAACTTCAACAGATCTTATTGATTAAATCTGAATTCAGTAGTGACATATGAACGTACAGCCTAACCCAAATGTTTGGTCAACAACACATTGCAACAACCGTTAAGTGTGTGCCATCAAAATGTTTTCCAAGTTCCTATATTACTATTATCAAATTCACTAGCTCATGAAGATGAACACAGTATCCAACTGGTCATTTGGAATCCATCATCAAAGTCACAAATTCAGGCCACATCCATGCAATGGTTGTTGCTTCAATTTCAACACAACACATAATACAAAACTGCTCTCATTGGAAGATGACTACCCACCTATACCTAGACAGGAAACAGCATAATACATAAACACTTTAATTTTTAATGTAACAATGGTGCATCTTTCCTTTATTGCTGACAATAAGATTGTCATTCTATATAATTTTTTGGGATGACTTTCTGAATTCCGTAAGAAATAATAATAAAAAAACACACATGATTTATGTCATGCAATTGGAGACCACTTTCTCCAAGCTCAGAGAATAAAAATGTGGAAATTTAAGTGTGTTCCGAAAGTCAAAGACATATTGGAGAAGTGTCTGCATTAAAGTTAATACATCTCTTTGGTTTGTAACAAATGTACTTGCCCTTTGAAAGACTTTGGTGGATAATAAACAAGGTAGGTGGCCCACAGCTGTACCCAGTAACGCTGCCATGAGGTGACTGCTGGTTTCCTTCCCGCTTTGAGCATTGTTTTCCTACGAAGACAACCCTGCAGCACACATTGCATTCCAACAGCTTCACCAAAATCATCTGGATCTGGCAATAGTGAAGATCTGCGAAAGGAATTATTATCTCCTATGTAGAGTATGAAACAAATTTCTGTATGTGGATTCAAGAACATGTGTCAGAAATTTCAGAAGAAACAGCAGCAACTTAATACAGAATAAAAAGTACTGAAAATTCTTATATTATATAAACATAAATTAATTGTTCACATTATTGCTGTAAATTAATTTACTTGCCAGTAAAACTGAGTGTCAAAAATTAATTTCATTTTCTGTGCAACCTTGGGAAAGCTTCTATATAATCATACATGTGCTGAAGAGGCATGTGCCTATGACGTTATGTCAAAAACACAAGCACTTGAATAGTTTAAGAAGCTCAAAGAACACAGATGATGTGAATGATGATGAACAATGTGGGTGACCAAAATGTTCTGCCACTGACAATAAAGTTCAGAAAGAATTGCTTTTTAAGTGACAGAAAAATGGATGACAAATTATCAAAGTGACATCTGTGAATATGGTTCCAAATATTCTAACTGATGATAAAAAATTGAGGCATAAATAAATTTACTTAAAATTTCTTCATGTTCAAATGAACACTAATCTAATTAATGGTGACAAAACTTATGTAATTGCTATATGTTCCATAATTCAGTAAGGGAAGGTATTTACCAAAAAAAATCTCACAAAAACAGTGTTACCAGGAATTTCTTCCAAGCCATCACTTGTCTCAACAAGGAATTGCATAAGTGAAGGGAAATTAAAAGGTGACAAGAATTGATTTACCCATGTCTTGTGAGAAGCTTTTCTCCCTCTTCATCAACAGTACCCTCAACATGTTTATGTCTGCCATTGGGAGATTCTCGATTGTGATGTATCAGTTGCTGCTGCTGCTGTTCCTCTAGTACAGAATCATCCAGCAAATGTTTCTCTCCCCGCTGCAATACTGAAGTTGCCTCTCTGTATGTCACAACTTGAGGTGACTTGTTGAAAATGCTGTGACAAATATATTACTATATCTGTCTGTATAAATAAGCTGAAGATGAACTAACAGAACTGTTTATTATATTCTACCAAATGCAACAGTTGAATTTCACAATGGAAACAGGTAACAATACAATATTGATGAGCAGGGCCAACACGAGTCTGCAAGAACTTTACTTTAGTTTAAAACATATTACAATAACCAAACAGAATTTCATACCTATTATATTAAAAATCATTTCAACAAATTAAATTCAAGATATAAAGCAAAGAATAAAAGTGTTCCCTATCTTATTTAACTGAATGAACGATTAATCTCTGTATGTCTAGCACATCTGTTATGAAGTTTAAAAGAACCTGACATATCCAAAATGAATACTATGTGGCTATGGGCAACATCTTGTACACATGTTTCTTGTACCAACATACCATTATATAACAAAGCTGTAGAGATAAATCAAAGACGACTGGATTCCTGAGTAATCGGAGTCTCTTGACATAATGCTTCAAATCAGATTTTGGGAAATTTTCAGTCTCTAAATATACTGTAATATTTCTGGTGGGCAACTGCAGAATATCTCAAGTTTTCCCTTTATCTAACACAAACCCAAAGTACTAGTATGATTTTCACTTTCATTGAGATTAACTTGAGTATGCAAAGTTGGAACACTAATTCCTACAGTTCTTACTTTCAAACATAATTACTCATGCTCGCTCTTTTTTATAGTTGAACATTATACTGAATGGTATCTTCCACAAAAAATCACTGAATTCTGGGGAAAATTTCCTTGGTCTACAGTTTAACAGGACTGTAATAATCATACAGAACACAGAACTAAGACTCAGAAATGTATTGAATGGATGGACTTAGTTTTCACTTTTCAGAGAATCAAAGTTCATGTGATAAAATATATCATATAGAAGAAAAGTAACTGGTATTAACAACTTGCCTTACAAATTTTTCCAAAAGTTTTAGTTCAGTTTTATGATCCTCAAACATAAACAATGTAGATGAGTAATTTTTTTAAATACTTTTTAGCACACAGAAATCTTCTGTATATAAACAGATTCAAAATTATCCTCAGTTATTTCAGGCTCTGCTTAGATCTCTTGTGCTGCGTGGTAGACCAGAGGTGCTCACTCCACCAAATGTCAAGCTTGTACGTCAACAGAACTCTCTAAATCTGATTGTGTAATGTATACTTCTGATGTAGAAGAATCACTGTCTGACAAAATCAGAAATGTCTTCCACTACATCATCATAACTATGGAAAGCACTTTCAAATTTCATAATTAAAAAATAGCAACAACAATAACTTGAAAATAATAGGACAATACTACATAATGTGCATCACATCTGTGGCCACAACTACTTGCAAAAACTGGCCAATGAAGGTGTAACATATAGGCAGTGACAAATAAATCTAAAATAAATTCATGAGAGACTGTATTTGTCAGTAAACTACTGAATACTCATTCCATCTAGTAAAAATAAACTCAAATTATTGCTAGGAATTAAAGAAATTAGGATAATAACTGGTAGCCACGAACTGCTATGACTTAACTAATAATAATATGGTTCAAAAATATTTTCAACCCGAGTTAATTTGGGATAACAAAGAAAGTGGTCATACAGAAGGTATAGTACAAGTACAAACAAAAGTATAAAGACATTCCCACAAATAAATTGTGTTAAAACAATGGGTACTAAAAGTACTGCTTCAATCTGGACAAAAATTAACATAGTACAACAACTAAATTGACAATTATAGTCATCATGAATGAGAAAGTCAGTTATATTGACATGCAAGTTTCAAATACCATACATAATAAATGTATTGTTTACAGTCGCTCTGCAGGCAACATACGTCCAAATATTTTGAAAAAATAAATGTGTCTCTGTAAAGATGTTGGCAGGAGTAGAAGTGAAGATCCATGCATTTTTAACCTAGGCATTAGATAGAGGTGAGTGACAAGCTCCAAGCCCTGGCCACTTTACTTCCACGGTAAGGAACAAGGTACATATTCAATAGGATACTAAGTGGATCCCATAAACAGTATGGATATGGCGACAGAACAAAATTCCTGATCCTGCTGGAAATCAAACCCCACTTGTGCAACCTGCAACCTGTAACCTGTCACTTTACTGACTCAGCTATTCATATTCCTTCCAAGTGCAGTACCTATGTGAAACCCCAGAAAATCCTTATAGAGGTTCTATTATTTATATAAGAATCATAATACTGAGAAAAAAGATGCTTTCTCTTATTCCCCCCCTCACAAGTTTTATTTTTCTACCATACTAAAATCATCCTTTTATAATTATAATGAAGTTCATTCATATATGTCATCCTTACCTTACCACTATATTATTCTTACACAGCCTGAACTGAAATAGAACTTCATGTTCAACAACAAACAACTGCACCAAGAACACCAAAATCACAGGACTTCTGGTGATTTATAACAATAATTCAGAAATAGGACAGACAGCATATTAACAACAGCATGCCATAAATACACACCTACACAAGTATATAGCTGAATATGCCATGCAACAGCTGGCAAATGTCATGGATGTTCATGCTGCAATGAAAACAGAATGCAACATTTGTGGAAAACCAACTAAGGGACTCACCCAATGGGTACCCATCCAGGTTGATGGTAATACCCTTGCTGATGATGACCTTGTTTATGGAAGTTTCGAGGAAGACTTGTACTACGAAATCTGGGAAACAAATCACACATGTAACCACACCACACATGCCTGGCTGTTAGTGTGACACAGAACAGAAGCAAATAACCTCAGACTGCAACCACAAAAATTCTGCCACTAATTTTGTTAGCGCATCTTCCTACATTGTGAGTTACATGGTTTGGTTTGGTTTGGTTAGGTCAGGTCAGGTCAGGTCAGATTACATCAGGTAAGGTCAGGTGAGATGAGGTTAGTTTAGTTTTTGTTAGATGAAGTTAGGTTATGTTATATTAGGTGAAGTTGGGTTAGGTAAGTAAGTTAGGTTTTCTTAGGTTGATCAGATCAGGAGAGGTCAGACCAGGTCTGCTTAGGAGAACTTGAGTTAGGTTATGACAGAGATTAGGTTATGTTATGTTAGGTTTGGTTATACATAATGCATTCTGCTGTAAAATGTTATTTGTGCAATCCAGTGTGCATCATCACAGTTGGGAGAGTTGAATATAGGGGGAAGGATAATATTAAAGTTCATCTTAAATAAATATTATCAAGTATGGACTATATACATCCAGCTTTGAGAACATGTGAATAAGGTAATTAACCTTCGGGTTCCACAAGAGGAAGGGAATTTCTTGATCAACTGTGTGAATGTTAGGGTCTCAAGAAGGACTCTACATCATAGTGTTTGTTTGCTATTATAATTGTTCCAAAAGGGGCAGACTGGTAACAAGTTCTACTTGTGTGGAATTATTAAATCATAACTACACCTGGCTTAAATACTATTATTTAACATTTATTTAATGATGCTGTCAATAACTCAGATTATACAATGTCAAATGACAGGATGATTAATGAATTGGAAAGGATATCGAAAGAAGCAGTCGTGGCAAATTTAAAGTGTGACCTAACACTTGTCTGGAAGTGCTCTGGAAAACCACATAAGGCCTCAATGAGGATAGTTTGTCTCTGGGCAAAACTTTAAACCTGAAACTTCCTAAATATGAAGGAGAGACAACCACTCAACTGTGACATCTGATACATGGTTTAAAGTTTTAATAATACAAATATACACAATGTTAAACTTGAATGAATATGGCAAATCAAATATAGGAAGAAATGTGTTGGAAGAATGGTATCACCTAATCACAAGCAACACAGACCAAAATTAAACTTGACAGCATAATCAAACATTAAATGGTTGAGTTCACAGATATGCCAAATGACCATTGCAACTTTGCAATTATTAATTACCCAACTGTATGACAAAGTAATGTGAGTAAGGTAATGCTATTATAACAGAACAGAACTGAAGAAGCAAACAACAGAAAGCAGGATTAGTGTTTTAGTACAAGTACTACAAAGTGGTACAAACTATGTAACTTCAAAAACAGCAAGGCACTCACTTGGTTCCTAAGCTACGGCACTTTCTATGTGTTGGCACAAACTTAGCAGCTCCTGCTGCTGTTGCCTGGAGCCGAAGGGAACCTGAGGACAGACCCTTAGCAGGAGAGAGGTTCAATGAGGCTACTGATGTCATTGTTTCACTCACTGATTCTTTTGAGCTGGAAGAACTTGGACCAGGTGAAGGGGGTTCCAGCTTCAAAGATAGTCTGAAGGGCACATCAGAAAACAATCAGTGAGAGGCACTGCCAACTTTATTTCTGCTAAGTGCATATTACATTCCAAGACATCCAAAACCAATTCATGTATACATATACACACAATAAGTCAGTCTACTTTCCTCATTCTATACATACAAGGTGCTTAACTTGTATGTATATTTAATTTCTGTGTATGTGTGTGTTTTGTGTGGGATCCTTCAATAACTTCTGAAACACTTTTTATGTTCTAGTATTTTCTCCTAATCTCTTCAAGACTGTGAAATTTCTCTCTTGCATTACCCTTGTATAGTTTATACTGCTTGTTATTTTGCAAGTACCCTTACGCAGTACTATAGCATAATAATCATGGTTTTATTATGTTTTATTTAATATACAGTATAGGTAAGTCATTTAATTTGTGTGTAACAAATGTACTTATCTAGGTATAAATAAAAGACTTCATTAGACCAGGTTTACATATCCCCAATTAACCCAAAAGGTATTATACACATGCTATCTTTGCAAATTCTGAATGCTACTAGCTGAAATAAAAAAACATACATCATATATATATATATATATACACTATGCAAGTGTTAACATCAGTATCAGTGTCAGTGCCACAGGTTCATTCATCTGCCATATTGGTATTACCAAGAGTAGGAAATGAAAACATGATTTCAGGGTAGAGCCCAAAGACAGAACACCCACACGAAATTTCATACAAATCTGTCTGGAAGTTCTCAAGTTACATCATGTGGACAGACAAGAAGATATGGTCAGCCCTATATGCATTCACTTCATCCGAATGGTGCAAAGAACACATAATAATGGAGGTATAAAAGTTTCCAATAATATAATTTACACAACACTGCAACATAAACTGGAAATATATACTGGATTAATAACCTTAGTTATGATACTAGACCCACTACAAATGTCAACCCAGAAAAAATTAGTGCTTAGGAAGATCTCCAAAGAACAGAAAGATTCTGTTTTGTAAAATCCAAAATCCACAACTGCCCTGTTGCTTGGAAATACTTACTTGTACTGGTCATCTTCAACAAACTTCTGAAGTTCTTCAATATATCTCACATTACGCAGATAATTTTGTATGTGAGGCAAGTGAACAAGATGGGAGTAATCAGACTGCTGATAATCTGAGATCACCCGCAAAATGTTGTTCATTTTGAGCCGCCGCTGCTCTGACTCAAGCCCTCCTGAATGTGGGTGTGCCATGTCAATGTATGTGAGATCTGTCAGGAACAAACCTGTACATACAAGCCAAAGTCAAGGTACAACAAAGAATACGATGCAAGGATGACTATTCACAGTGAATTAAAAAGGACTGAAAAGGCAATGGTCTAGGTATATTTCATGGTACTCTCAGCATTTTCCTAAAATGACTGTGTAAAACCAGCAATTGCTGGTGCCCCACATAAAGTTTATCTGACAAGCAAGCATGACATGCACATAGAACAGTTCAAAACTATCCCATAGAGTAATAACAGAATTCTGTGGACTCAAATTCTTGGGTTGCATTACTCCTACACTATAGTGAAAATGTCCGATCACTAGATGACTTACATGGCAAACTTCCATTTATGCATGATAAGTGTCTCGTTCATAAATGGCATCAGGAGTAACACCAGCATAAGTCATAAAATGCACATAATAAATATGTTATAATTTTATAACCCTCCAAAAATTAAAACCTCTCGAATCATTTAAATCTGATAACAACACGAAGTTTCATCATGTATCATTGCACAGAGATTAAAATATATACATATATATGCATATACAAATAGGAGATCCAAAATGAATTATTTCTAACAATATAAAATATGTAAATCTGTGGGAGGGGGGTGTTTTTTACTACTACTACTACTACTACAAATGTTACATACCTAAATATGGGATACAAGGCAGCTTGAGACTCTCCATAAGATCACGGAGATTGTGCCAGTTATTTCTGTCAGAGAACACTTCAGCCAGTCTATCAAATGTTTGCTTTTCCTTCTTTGATAAACATGCCCATGTTTTACTCAACCTAAGTAACATAAACATGTAAGTGTTATGTTGACAGAACATAAACCTGTAACCTGTACTGCCAAAATAAATATGGAAATAGTCATATATCAACACTCACCTGTACACAGACACACTTTGTAATGCAGAAATTATTGCAAAAAGAGAATGCAAATTGTTTAAATCATAGAGCTTCTTTGCAATTCGAATGAAGTGGCCCAATGTTTCTGCTCGTTGCTTAGCTGATGGGCCATTTAAAATCTCTTGTACAGTCCAGAAACTAACCTGAAAACATTGATTTCATACTCAATCATACTGAACAAAGTCCAATCCAACAAGTACATGTAATTAAAAATTTCTATAAATTATGTACTGCTTACACCAACAAAGTCATGTTATATGTAGGCCCATAACTATTTGAGAATCTTGCAAGTTTTAACAACTCCAGTCTTATGAGGCTGCTGGAGCCTACAGAAAGTATAGATCAATTCACTCCAATGCGGTACTAACATTTATGTTAATGAATCAATAGTAAACCCTTAAGTTACAGCAAAGTGTGCACTGTATTTCTGCCTTACATTTCTAATGTACCTTCAAACATTGAACTGCAGTGGTAATTATCTCTGTTGCCATGTTCCTTTCTCTTTCTAAGGTCCAAATATTCTCCTCTGCACCTTTTCATCAATCTATATTCTTAATTTAGAGAGCTACTTACATGATTAAACCTGCGTGTGAATGCAACAACATTGGGAGCAACAGTCAGCTTATGCTTTTTGTTCCAGCCACAGCTCACCAGCTCTTCAGGTGTGATTCCTCTGAACGCTGGCATATCAAGCAATGTCAACTGACTTGCAAAATCCTCTGGAGCTACTCTCAGAGGATCAAAAACAACTGAATCATAACTCTTGATTGAAGTGTTACTTGGGAGGCTTTGTGACTTGGCATGAGGTGCTGCACAGTGTGGAAGAGAGCTGAAATAACAGTAGACAGTTTCACTATCAAATGGCGGTTCACAGGAATGCAACTTCCACATATAACAAGAGTCACCTCAAGATGATAACACAGTTTACTGAAATTTAGTTTCTAAGGTTAACATTTAATTTCTTGTTCTGTATTATGAAATAATTTTGATTGAAAGTAAAAATATTTATTCCTGGCACAAGTGCAGGAAGAATAACCTCTTACCCATAATTATCATAGCATGGTGGGTTTACAACTTGTTTCCTGACAGGATGATGTGAAATTCTCTTGCTTATGTCCCCAGTTGACAGTGCTGTAGGGTCCTTTGGTCTAATGTAAGACTTATGATGTCTGCTGTCTGTTCCTGTAGTTTCTTTCTTCTTTAGGAGGGGAAAGTCATTTCCATTGAATGCAGGGACCAAAGTTTCAACATCACTAAGAGGTGATTTGTCCAGGCACCTTCCACCATCACTGTCTTCATGATTCTTTATCAATGAATGCAATTAATTAATGAACAGTATCATTAAAACAATGAGAACTGTCTCATATTATGATTCATGATCATTTTCTTCAACTTGACCTGTGTGGCAGGCCACCCCATCACATTCATTTTGTAGACTACACCCCTTATTTCATCTTATGCAGGCTTTATTAAAAGAATAATAATTAATGTTGTTCTGGACAAGATTTAGACTGAAGTTAAAAACCATATCATTAGAAAGCTATATACCACTAATGAAATTACACAAATTTGTATAGTCCATTCCAGTACATGCTGCATTCACCATCTGAGGCTGACATGAGTGTTTCACACAATGAGAGAGAACAAAAATGTATTAATAACCCTGGAAAATAAACCAACAATATGTCAAAGTAGTTTGTAAGGTTATCTTCTGTACCTGCAACATGGACTTTATAGTAATGGGCCAAAAATATGGGCCTTTTGCTTGTGGTCCAACACCTCATACAGGAGGCTAATTTGATCATCATGGGCCAAATGAATTCAGTTCACACCCTCACATCTATAGTGAACTGGAACTCACCTCAACAATACGCAGCGTAGACAAACTGTCACAAGATACATCACGAGGCATCTCAGAGTACCGCATCTTGGCCATGGGCTCTGCCAGCACATCACAGTCGCAGCTTCCTCCTTTCTCTCACATCATCTTTCCTACAGACAAGTTGAGAAAAAAATAAACAGTTTTCAGTCTAAGTTTAACTATTTGTAACAGTTTCAGGCTGAGAGGTGAAGAACAGTAATAGATCTATCTCAACTGTTACTCTTATCACGATAATGTGAGAAAGATAAATGTATCTCTATAAACAACGTTCCAATAATTGTTTATCGATATTCAGATGAAATCTACATGACAGAGAACCAAGAAATATGGAAATTCCACTTATTTAAATATATGGAAATAAAATAAAGTCTTTCATATTCACATCAATATAAAATATAAGTCTTACAACCTGGGGAGCATCATCATCTCCAACCACAGGTCATTCTGTACCAACATGGCTGATTTCCTTAGAAGAATGCACACACATTCAATCACCACTCTCCCACTCTGCCAATCAGATGTCATATTCCACTTGCCATGTACTGTCGTCCATATAACAGACATCAAAAATGCCCAACCAACATGTATTCACCCCGAAGATGGCAACTGTAATGCTTGCCGAAACGTTGGATAACTTCCAACATTTGACGCGGCTCATCCCCGAAAGTCAAGCGTTCCCCCAACTTCGGACACCGCAAAGTTTCAGTTCAGCTCTGTACATACTAGCAACTCAGCTTCACAGTTCTAATTCTTGGCAATGCAGACAGATGGACAGCCCTAGTAGGTATGTTGGTTCTGGAGTCCTAACTCAATTTCTATTTTCAGAATGTTCTGGTTCAATTAAACGCTAAAACGAAATCCTCTAATGCGCTGTAAGTAGGTACTAGAACACGGGCGATTAACAACAGCACCGACTGACATATGTGCAATACATCCGAGTGATGCATGTGTATTTATGTACCAGCCAGATGAATGCATCATTCAGTGCCCCATACGTAAGTTACACTCCAATTTAATGGGAGTTAAAGTAAATGAGCGGAATACACGGATGAAGTTGATTTATTATAAATTATGTGTTCTCAATCTCGCGGCAAACGCCTTGTTACAATTAAATACAAACGTAATTCTTTTGCAATATATTTACAAGGCAATATTGAGCTGTAAGGTAAGCCTTATATAATTTCGCTTAATGTATTCGGGAACTCTAGTACACATGTGGCAATGAAGTAACTGACGACTCCTTTGGTTATGTAACGCCCGTGTATCCAAATTTCTTCGTGAATGCAAAATGCCCTTGTAATACTAGTAATTGTAACTGCAGAGAAAAAATTGACAGTGGAACCACGGTTCCGGAGACTTTGACGTAAATACGTCTATACGGAAAGGAAGTTTATATATTGGCTTTATTCTAAATATTTCCTTTATACATGCTTTACAATTGAGTAAAGTTTGATTAAGACATTGCTTATTCAACTTCAATTAGTTACGCTTAAGATGGGTCTGTGGTAGATGAATGTAATGTAATGTAATGTAATGTAATGTAATGTAATGTAATGTAATGTAATGTAATGTAATGTAATGTAATGTAATGTAATGTAATGTAATGTAATGTAATGTAATGTAATGTAATGTAATGTAATGTAATGTAATGTAATGTAATGTAATGTAATGTAATGTAATGTAATGTAATGTAATGTAATGTAATGTAATGTAATGTAATGTAATGTAATGTAATGTAATGTAATGTAATGTAATGTAATGTAATGTAATGAAATGAAATGTAAGGTAATGTAATGAAATGTGATGTAACGTTTCCTAGGTAACAAAAATACCAAGTAATGTAATGTATCGTAATGTAACGTTTCCTAGGTAACAACAATGCCGAGTAAACAATGACATTTCCTAGGTAACCATCTTACACTTTTTCGTTACACTTTTTGCGGAATGACATTGACCCTTCCATATAGACGTATTTACGTCAAAAAATAGACTCAAAAATAAATACGTAAAAAAGGAATTAAGTCTCCTAAATATTATGTAACGGTAGTGACAAATGTTCAGCCGGAAGATTACAGCAGCCATTCCAAACGTGTCTCACAAAAGTAATATTTTATTCTTCTTGTGTGACTTACATTATTTACACGTGTCACGAAAATGTGGTGTTCAGGCCGCATGTGCGACGACTTAGAAATTGTTGGAAACCTTTGTTTACAGATACAGCGAGGCTCAAAATGTTTCTACCAAGTTTAAATTCAATTCCCTCCGCAACATGTAATCATAATTTGAAGAAACTTTGCTAACAGACTGTAGTACTCGAGCCATTTGTTTTCGTTTGAATTTGTAGCCACAAAAACAAATGGTGGCCTATAGTGCCGAGCCACTGACCATCTGAAAGCCCACAAAAGTTCAGATGAGCGTTCCAGGTAAAATTTGGGGCCAAAGTTGGACCAGACAGGCATACAATTTCAATTCTCGACCAGAAATTTCACAAGACAGAATCCAAAGCGTTGTGTCAAACTTTGGGATGAGATTGTAAAAGATCGTCGAAGCTGATGACAAACACGTTGAACACATCCCGAAATAAATAGCTTAAGTTGATGACCTGAATGAGATTTTTATACCCCATCGTTCAGGTTAAATAAATCATTAAACATGGTACACAGATACATTTTGGGTCCTTTGTATATGCAGCTTCACTGATAAACACTAGCGCCTGCCAACTTGTGATTCGAGCACACGCAATACATCAGAACTCTGTTCCCACTTCTCAAAGCCCGAAGATTCTCTCTTCAACTGTTTCCTAACAGACAATACCTTACCGGATTCTGCTTTCTTCGGAACGGTTGAAAATTCTACTAAGTAATTTCACAGAGAATTCCAGTATTCAGCGTACAAGACACAGCAACAGACATTTGTTTACTGCTGTAGGCATTTGACACTACCGTAATTCGTAAGTTATATTCGTATAAGAACTCAAGGAAAACTGTGTCGTCCGTTATGGGAAAAAAGCAACTGGTCTTTCACGATCTTTACAGGAAAGCCACGATATTTGGAGCTCTCCGACTGTCCCTTGTCAGTTAGGTACAAAAGAATGGGTAAATCATGAATTTGGTGGCAATTGTATGGAAAAGAGCTGGTGACGACGTAAGAAGTGAATCTATAGTAAAACAACTGAGAAGATAAATATGACCTTCCAGTAATATGAAATGATGGAAGAATGTAATGAGCAATGTTTGCATTCGCATGGACCGACTTAAACCAGACGAAGGACCCGAATGAGTTCAAAATGCGAGCAACAAATTAAACAATTCAAAAGGTCGCTTATGAAGGTGACACAATCTATTACTATGTGACTATATCTTATCCAAAATAATATTCACGTACGAAGCTTCAGTTCTAAGAATTCCGGCTCTTTTTATCTGACCCGTCGAACGAGAAAGGTTCCTGACTCCTGGCCTAATAAAATGTGTTTGCAAGAAAGATGAACAACCAACGGATAACAGATTGAATTGTTAAATGTTTTAGAGCATGAAAGTTCAATCACATTTTGTACACTCCATGCAGAATGTAACATTGGTAAAGTTTGCTGACCTGAAACGCTCAATAGTTTCCTCACTGTGGTCGCAAGTCAGCTGTCGTAGCTACATAGTATTTGCCAGAAGTTGATATGAATGGCAGAGGAGTGAACGATAAGATAAGCACGGACAGACAGGTAATTCAGACCATTCTTCTGCTGTCTCCATGAGAACTATAAAATAATTCCTTCTGTGAGCTACTCATCACCCTGATGAAGGATGCAGAAAACACTTCTCAAAAGTCAATAAACTGCTTCCAGACTACAACGGCGCAACAAACCAGAAGACAGTCATCTTCCTTCATATACGCCACCGTGAGAACCTTAAGCTCACACTGTACCACCTCTTTATGCGAAAGTAGTCATAATTAAGAACAATGACCTAGTGATCATCTACACAGTGCCTTATGATGTCCGACTGTATACCCACAATAAGTGCCCTTATAAATTCTCGTTTCCCAGACATCATTAATAGAAGCAAAGTTAAACCCGTACATTGTCCTGTTTATCAGCAAATACGATTATTTATATCTAGCGCCTTTCAACGAAAGTTGCGTCATACACTGACGTTGTTCTCTGCCGCTTTCAAAGTGAGGCTAAACGGAAATTAACACCCAATTTCATTAAGCCCGCAGTCTGAACATCTGATAACAGTTTCGGTAAACGATTACTTCCGTTGCAGTGTGAGAAACATCATCACAAAACTTATACAAATCAGACGCATTTAACAAAGAATGCAAAAGTGTACTTCAATCTGCGGGTGGCAATTTCGAAATTCATTCATTCTTCGGAATTCTGAATCCGTCACTGACTTTTATATTTCAATTTCCGATATATGAGATCTGAGGTTCTCATGGTAATAAAGATGTCGACTGTGGTCTTCTATATGTAGAATTCACACAGACTGCTCTTTTACTTTCGTTTAAAAGCAAGAGCGCAGGGTAAAACAAAAATTTCCACTGCAGGGAAACACAGACGCCTGTATACAAAGTAGTCAACAACTATATATAAAAGACGAAAAAATTGGACTTTGTTATGAAGGGAAATACAAGTATGCGTTTAGCCTTGTCCAATAGCCAACTGTAATCCCAGGTAGTCACAATGGCATCCACGACTTCCTACGTAAACACTGACTCACAACAGTTTTGGCTTTAGCTGTTCTATTTCCATTGTATGCACTGTAATACGATATTCTTTGTAACAAGTGGGTTCACTTTTGAAACTGAACGTAGCATAGCAACTGTTCCACTCATTTAACGAAGCCCGTGTTCCTCACAAACAGTAACTTCGTTTGATGGGTCAAACGAGTCCTAAATTTCGCGTCTAGCAATAGTCTACTGCGTGATCGGCATATATAGAGAAGTTCCTCCTAACGAATTATACTAAACTATTCATTTAACTCAGCCTTCCTAGGAACAAGCAAGTTCTTGGGCACTGAGCTTTAAAACCTTTGTGTATGTTCTCTCAAAACAAACTTCCACGCTCATGCAAAATAACTGGCAAATTAATGTTTTATACAGGCCCTGCCCTGGTCGTTAGCGTTTTGGATAGTAGACAGGACCTGAAAGTTAACAAGCATTTCCCGAACACATTTTTCTCACAACTTCATGGCCAACCTCATTCCTATTTCTTGTTCTTATTTTCTTAAATTCTGAAACACTCTCAAACTACAGACTGTAGCTATAGGCTTGCAGTAATGGTAGGGCAGGGTAAGTTACTCGCCGCAGGAAGTAACTTCAAATGCCAAAAATAACTGTCGATGTATTCCAGTTAAATAAAAATGTATAAAATAATTGAACTTCACACTGAAAAGAAAACACCGAAAATCAGAGAATAAAAGTCGGGAATGGACTGAAGTGCAGTGTATGTATATATATCACCACAAACACTCCAAATCCATCGATCTAAACTTGTTTGCCTAGGCAAAACTAGAAACTCCTGTCGCTGTTTGGAGTTTCTAAAATTTCCCGGGCCGAACGCCGTGAGATCACTTTTGACTACGTCAGGTTAGTTTCGTTTAGAGTCTATTCGAGTTCGGACAGCGACAGGTGTATCTATTTTAGCCTGGAACAAACTACTTGTGACAAATTTCCGGTAAAAAGTACATATAGGATGTGTGTGCATGTACATACAGCCTGTACATGACTCGAAGACAAGGGGTTTACATGGTTTTCCTAGATCCTTCCAGGCAAGTGTCGGGGTAGTACCTTAAATTAGACCACGATTTCTTCTACCACATCCTTCCCAATTCATCATTCTTTTATCATCATTCAATGCTTTAAATTTTAAGGCAGCCATTGAAGATTAACACGCTTAAAAGGATATTGGCTAAGCCTACTACAAGTAACAAACAATGCTCAGTAATATAGGCTGTTCGTTCAGAAGGACGGGTGCGGTCACAGGAGGAACATAATGGAATTGTGCTCCGATGCACACCTGCAAACACGCAGTGACGGAAACTCGCTTTTACAAGGGTAGGTGCGGAGTTCCTGTTCCGCCTCAGTCAGGCTGCTGCTGTCAGCTCATTGTGCAGGCTACAAAATCTGACGCGGCGATACACAATTACTTTTTAACCTACTTTCCTTATTTACAAGAACAGATTGCCTTATACAGAAACCCATATAATGGCTGCGTAACGACAAAACAGCTGTGATCATAGATTGCTTTATGCGTCATGTTATATTTTATATAGCCCTTTGCTGAGCGTAACTTAAAATATGCATGAGTTCTTCACACACACACACAAATTAATTAACTTCATATTGACATAGATCCGGAAGTCTCCTTCACGAGTTACAGTCCTATTTTTCTTTCGGAAATATGAAATTAAATCAG
>NW_019059626.1:439095-453808 GCF_000696155.1 Zootermopsis nevadensis
TCACAAAGGGTAACATGGCAACCTTCTATATTCAGACGGAGTAATTTCATCCGCTTTCTACGGTACTTTTTGAAGGGCGTTGGCACAAAGCATCATTCCACTGCCGTACTGGCTGGCATCCATTTGTCGAACCTATCAAAATTAGACCCCAAGTTGTCACGACCTGCATGATCGAACCAAAACTTTCTCAAATGAGACATTTTACACTGGTGCAGGTACCACTGTCCCCGTTCTTATATATCACGAAATCAATACGAATGTGGGAATGCAAGTGAAACTTGTTGAATTCTTAATCTCGGAACTCAGTTGAGGTGAGGGCTTACATTCATGATCCATCCGATTTACCTCCAGCGAGGGAGCCCCCAGTATCCACTGGCCAGGACGACAGATTGGCTCCAGTGTCGATCTGGACGGGGTGACGAAGGGGAAAGTCAATATCTCTGCCGAGAGTAGAACCACGGTCAGTCGTTCGGCCAGGAGCTACAGATTTGCTGATTCTAGTCCACATCTTCACGCCCAATATCTCCAATACTCGATTTCATATCATCCTTCCATCTCGGTCAGAGTCGCCACAAGTACCTTCCTTTCAGGTCGAACTCCCCATTAAACTTTCATTTTATGCGTGTTAAGAACACGTCAAATCATACATACATACATTTGGAAGATACTAACCAACGTCAGACCTTCATCGCCGTTATAGTCTGCAGGCAAACTGTGTCAGCAACTGCAATTACCGTGGTCCAGTGTCCCACATCAACTGATTTAATCTGAACTTTCTTTGCGTCCAAACTCGACGGAACTACACTCTACAATGTGAAAACATCACAAACCTTGCTGCAAATAAAAGAAAAGCCGGTCATAATGTTATGAGCTCTTTAACCAATAAGAAAATCGGTCTTTCTGGTTCCATCAGGAAGTCAAAATTGGTTGTCCTCCACAAGGGAGGCCCTTCTCTTTAAAGGGAAGACAGATAAACAGCCTTCAAGCTGAAAAGCACCTGCTCCTTCAACGCAGATGCCTCTCCGTGGCTGCAACAAGAAGCAGCTACGCAATTAATTCACAGTTCCTGTGCTGCATTTATAACACGTGAAGCAATGAGAAGGTAGTGTCTGTCTGTCTGTCTGTCAGTCTGCACGTTTCAAATCTGGACCTACCAAAGAGATTCCGAGAATTTCATTGAGACCCTTATCGGTTCAATACAGCCCGTAAGCGTAAGACTACCTTCCCTGAATTTCAAATTGATTTTCAAGAATTTTCCAAAAAAAGAATCAACCGTACAAAAAATTGACAGTGAAACCATGGTTCCGGAGAATCTGAAGTAAATACGTCTTTGTATTTAAACTACCATCATCAGACACTTTTAGATTCAGTGTCTTCCATACATAGTATGACGTAAATATGCAAACCCAGCAGTAGCGTGAAGTGCGATGCGCCTTTATTTGTATAAATAAATGTTTGTAGAACCTAAACCATTTGTGATATGTAAAATCTGAAAACAGATATGGAAAGCTCAAGATGTAATACGTATTTCGTACGCAATATGTCCAGATCCATCTCTTACGGTTTTCGAGAGGCGGGCGCTTAACGCGCCAGATGCATTGAAAATTGTACGCATTGGTTCATTAAAATTACAATAAATGTATAAACAATTATAATTACAACAAAATACATTACAGATTATTAAAGGTCCTTATTTACCGATCATTTTACATATAGGTTACATTACACTTACTCTTACCATTCCTGAGGAATGAACGTTTAAAGGTGACTCGGCGCTGGATCTTCGTAAACTACAAGGAGCAAAGACCTTTTTGAGAAAATAACATTCGCCCAGCTAATAAAGACATACCCCGTCTTTTACGGAACCAGAATTTTCACTGCCGTGTTCATAACAGCCCACTATTGAAACTGACCCTAAGCCAGCTGAATCCACTTCACATACCTGTGATACATATTTAAGATGGTTAAAATAATAATAATAATTTGAATAAAAATTTGCTTGGATATTATCCATCGTCTAGTAAATATAAAACGTAAAACGTTTCGGAGATGGGACTCCGTCTTCAGGTTCCTACACAGTTGGGCCCACTAGATAGAGCTAATCCCTATATCCGGAGATATAATTATATGCAGCCTATGGATAAATTCATAAACGACTCCGTCGTTCCAAACTACACCAGACGAAGCAGTCATGGCCACTGGCACAATGGGAGGTTTTACCAGCGTGGAAACGAAATGTGTATTTTCAATATCCGTGGATTACTTATTCTTCGTTCCCGGGAATTATGATGGGAAAGTCGGTAACGGGGAGTTATTTAATTGCAACCACAACTATTGTTTCCTCGCTAGGTCAGCCATCTGCATGCAAGCGGTGAAGAACACATGTCCACATGTCGGTGATTAATACAACAATGTAAAAAATGTGAGAAGAAATACAAGGCCAACCGCACAGTTCCTTTTCTTAAAAAGAGTGTTCCAATCTTCAATGTAACGACTGAAAATAAAGGTCGAGTAACAAGAAAATTACATAATAATGTGATAAAACAAATTACTGTTTTTCATTCTTCTGCCAGAATTTGACACATAAGATTTCAAGGACACAGCACGGGCATGACGTAAGCAGAAAAACACTGCCCCTGTCGTTAAAAATAACAAATCCTTCTAGAAAGAACAAGATTGGAAAGGTGTATTGCGTCCCAGAATACACACATGCGTTCTTTGCAAATTATGAATTGTTAATAAAATATTAGGTCAGTTATCTTATTTAGACAGCTTTAGTTTCAAACCACGCAAATCTCGCGGTCTTAAAGTACCGCAAATCGTCAAAAAATACGTCATGAGGCGCTTTAGCTCTGTGGTTGCATAAAGACTCGTACGTACGGGGTCACAGGATCAAATCCTGTTAAGTCAATTTTGTTCTTTCATGTAGCTGGCATGTAGTCCTTTTACGTTACACAAATAATTATTACACAAAAGTTTTGTATTTTCCGAAAATATATAACCACACACCACTGTATAGCCCTACTGCAAGTGGCGCTAGTGTCGATTCCATCTCACAAGTTTGTTCGTCCGCCATGCTGGTATTACCTGTTGTATCAAATTTGAAAAGTACGACTTTAGGGTAGTCCCCAATGGCATAACGTCCATACCAAATTTCATCCAAATTCAGCCCCATATGCGTTCATTTCATGCACATCGTGCAGAGAACGCATAAAACTACATTTAGCTACTTGCACAATTAACACCCCATGTTACTCCGCAGCCAACTACAGCACGACCCAAAAGACGGACGCTGCGTATTCTTTCGGTCCCTTATTAGAACGTAGATTCGCATGTTGGCAAAACTGTTCGAGGATTTTCGTGACTTTCTTCAACCCTGCTGGAATAGAACTTTAAAATTAGTCACGACTGTAATCTACCGATTCCTTCCAGTCATATCTGTCCTGTAACTTGACGCGGCAATCTTTAAAGTTCAGAGTGGATTGTAAATAGTCATATTTGTCGAATTTGGGATTGTAGTCCACTCGACGAATATCTAGATCTAGAACTGTACCTGGGCATCACTTTACGAAAGCGCTGGGATGAGTAAAGAGAAAATGAAAGGTTAGTAATCAGTTTCACGTTCCGACCACTTTATATCGGATGGAAGCGGCCGAGAATAAATGCAGAACCACCAAAACAGATCATAGCAGACAAGCCGAGGGACAAAAGATGGCTGGATAGATAGCACGAAACCATAACAGGTCACATGGCAAAATAACTATGACGAATTCATCACCTGCACTGTGTGTTGTTCGTATTATTCACTTGATTTGTCAGTACCTCTGCACTAAATGATCACCAGGGCGCAAATGTGGTGGGGAAAATAACAAGAATGCAAATGAAAAATATGTACAATCTAAACTGGGACCTCCTCACCTCCAAATTTGTTGTCAATTTTGCTGCAGTCTGCATTTCCAGTATGAGATTCCTACACAAAAATATGATGTAACAAAAGTGTTTGCCATTTCTCCTACGCCTACATTGTTTCTCGTATGCAGTGTTATGAATGTTTTCACAGTGTTTGATACAAGTCAACATTAACTGTTTGGTGAGAATACAAGAATCATGCTCCCAGCATCGTTACACATACTCACAATGACGGTTTCAGTACGTGCCAGCAGGAAAGAGAACTTTTGTATCACAACAGCACAACAGTTCTGTTAGAAAAACTGTCAACCCATCGGTAAAACAACGAATCCAACTTCCACCAAAATGCACGACATGTGGCACTAATACGAAATCATCTAACAACAGACGCTGACAAATCACCACGCACAATCGTACCAACACTCGGTGGGCGACCTAAGTACAGCCTTTAGCTCGCTCATCTGTGGCTACTGCGACCAGTGAGGCATAGTTCTTCTCACCAGGTTCAGCTGCTCTCCTGTCGCCAGACCGAGCCTCCGACCTTGTCCCGCCAAACATCTGCCCCCAGCTACAGCATGCGGCTTTCAGAATGGGATCGAATTCAGCATCGGCCCTACTTTTCACGGCGTACCAAACAACCCGAAGAAAATTATAAGTACAAGAACCACTAACGTACACTTTCCAACACAATCAAAAATAATTAACAAAACCTACTTTTCAATAAACTTTCTGCATTGGTAGGCCGACTTGCTAAGGTCTAGAAGACATCAAAAGAGAAAATAAAAACGACAGGCGACACGCGATATCATGACGCCGAAGCAATAAAACTGCTAGTCTGTAAAAATTTCGGCGAATGAAATGATCAATAGGACTTCAAGATATTATACAATTTGCACGGCATTCATATTTCGTTGTTCAGTACCCTCATTACTGGGCATTCCTCCGCCGAAACGTAATGTCTACAACCGAAACCAAGAACGTTCCGAGTACATTCACAAGACCGCCATTCCTTTGTTTCTCCACAACACAAACTCATTTTATTTTGGACTACCGTGTACCTGATTACATGTTATCTCTCACTTCCGGAGACAAAGACCCCTACCATTGCAACCAGTCGACTGCACCTTTCGTTTATTCTTTTTATGACGCATCTTCAAAAATCTTCCCAAAATAATGTGACTTCCTACTCTCCCACCCAAGCATTCCCCAGACCACAGGGCCTTGACTCGAACAGAAGGCAGACATTCACTGCTCACAGACGTTACTGATGACTCATACCAGTTAAATGGGATTAAGATGATCTGCTGCCTCATCATGGAACAATAATACCAACACCGACATCTATTTCACTCCCATTACGAGCAGTTTCATTCTGCTCGGACAACTGTGCCACTGCCCTCATTTTGGCACCTGTCATGTCCTATATTAAGTGGTGGGTCAAGACTGGCGTACCCAATAGCCTAATGACTCTTATTCTCACAAATTACTCAGCAACTTCTCCCAGTTTCGCGCGAATATCGCCTATTTGTAATGTAACCTTCCTTAGCTTCAGTCGTGTTCTTTATCATCAACCGGTAGTGGAAATGAACTTGTAAAGACGATCGGCAAGAGAGACAAAATAAAGAAAATATCCCAGGTCACGTAATTAGAGAAAATGGCTTTACAAATTTCTATTTTGGCTGATACAAAACCAAAATAACTAACGTAGTCCTTGCACGTGCAAAGAATGACAGAAAACAGATGGCCCAAGCAAATGTTCGAGTGGAGGAAGAGGAAACAGGGAGTTAGGAAGGGAATTCAGGATGCAATGCCAGAGTGGACTGGCAGTGGGTGGACAGAACCGGAAGACGTCAATGACGTTAATAAACAGATACATACACACATTTTCTCTCTCTCTTGCCTTTCTTTCTTTCTTTTTTCTCTGTGTTGTATCTATATTAACAGCACATACCCCACTTTAATAACAAATGAATGACAATAAATGTTAACTCACTTGCACCAGTACTTGGACCTTTGAACTTGAAGATGCATTCATTTCAGTTGAACCTGAAAATGATTAAAAGTGCCAGGTATAATTACTTAGTACAAGTGGGGATAGTCAGTTATAAAAACAGATAACATTTTATGTGAGCTTTGTGTAGAGAAAGAATGAACAGAAACAAATCAAAATTATGTAAGATTTGAGGTTTTCACAGCGGTGAGTATGAAGATTTCTGTCTTTTGGGTTGTTGCGCTGTGGTCGATGTTTACCAACGTTTCAGAGGTCTTACTGCCTCCGTCATCAGGGCGATGAATATGCCAATAGGGTGGGTGGGGCAGCAAGACCTCTGAAGCGTTGGTAAACATCGACCACAGCGCAACAACTCAGAAGACAGAAATCTTCAAATCAAAATTAAATTCGCCTGAAAACTTTTCTTGTATGAGTACATTCCCAACACCAAATCACATCTAAATCTGTTTGGCAGTATAGGGATTAAATGTGCAGATGCATTTTAATTATTCAAAACGCTTACCTGCAATTTCCAAATTCAATGAGAACGATTAATACATTTTTCTCCTGAAGATTTTTGAGGTCTATACAAAGTTGATGTACTGCCTTTCTGTCAGTCCATTTATGACAAGGCTTACATTTAGTTAAAAATTTAATAAAACATTCATAAGATATGAACAATATTTGCTCTGTATAAGAGAAATAAATTACTTCTTATCTAAAGGGTCATGACATTAAGGTTATCACTGCAATGTCAAATTAAAACTGTTAACAGACTACTACACACTACATTCTTTATGACTAAAAATGCTGCTATTCACTTTAATTCACAAAAATATCATCATCCACAATTTTTGCACACTGAAACAGTGAAAGTAGATACTTTGTCTCTCAACAGATTGACACAACTCACACATTTCTTTCATATTAACTATAAGGTAATTAAATACACATTAATAAAAATAAATCATATTCTTAGGAGATTAAATCAACTGTACCAAAATTAATGATTTTATTGTGATAAGTTTTTATATTAACCAAAATGAGTCATGGATGGAACCGAACCAACAAAATCAAATGTCCAAAAAGACCAACAAAAATTAAATCAAAATCAAGAAATTATTTTGTTTAATATTTCTTTACTTTCAGTTTATTTTTATTTAATGTGGACGTGATGGGTGAGGCCATCACAGTGGCCGCGTAGTCTGAGGCGTGGACCTTGAGCCGCTTGGTCACTGGGACCGTGGGTTCGAATCCCACTCAAGGCATGGTTGTTTGTCCGCATCTTTCTGTGTTGTGCAGTCCTGTGTACAGGTAAAGGCCTTGCGACAGGCTGATCACTCATCCAAGGAGTCCTACCAACTGTCTAATAGATCAAAGCCAACAAAAATTTTGGATCCGCAGATGCTGAAGGCACTGAAGAACAGGTCGCCTAAGTATCCTAAGTAAGTGATGAGCGAGGCATACAGTGTGCATGAAGAAGATGAGAAATGTGTAGAAAATTTTGGTTGGAAAGACTGAAGTGAAAAGACCACTCACAATACTTAGTTGTAAAAAGTGGATTTCTTCCTGCTTGACTACAGCAGCTGCATAGAAGATAGGCTGGGCCTCAACCCACCATTCCTCCACAGCCAGTGAAGGTAAGTTCCATTATCCTGCTTGTACTTATCACATACCATATACCAATTTTTTTCATCATGAAGAGGAAGTTAATTAACAAATCTTTGATTTTCTGCACTATAATACTGATTATTCTGAGGACTCACCTCTCCACATAAGGAAAACTAGGCCTCATCAGGAAAAAAAAAAATTATGGATCAACTTCTCCATAATGTATGTAGTAAAGAAACCAGTTGCAAAAATTTATTCTACCAACCAGATCATATTCCTTCAAAGCATTAATTATGATTGTCTTACATGGTCACAGTTTTAACAAATTTGTAGACCTTCATGCAGATGTCACTGAAAAACCTGTCTCCTGCGCTAGTCATTAAAGAGATTATCTTCGGTGGGAGTTTCAAGTCTAGTACCAGTGGTGTCCAATGTTTCTGCTGTCAGCAAAGTCTGCTTTCTACTTGGCTTTTTGTCTAGCAATGTTACTTACAAGATAGTGTACATATTGTGTATGTGGATCTTGTTCTCCAGCAAATTTGAGTGGAAAATTTCTGTGACTATCCCTGATAAACTCATATTTGATACAGCTGTACCAAGCTCACATTCTGAAGCAGGCAAATGCAATGATTTGGGCAGAAAAATACTATCACTGACTGCTAGTGCTGCAGCTTAGAGAAACAGGCCTTATAATGGAGGATACCCTAATAATAGAAGCAGCAAGCACCTCTGACACAACAGCAATTTTCTACCAGCCTACATGATAAAACAATCTAGAAAACAGCCATCTTCATACACACCACCATGAGAACCTCAAAGCCCACATAATATATATTACAACAAATTGCATTAAACAAACCTAACTTTATTACTGTAATTTCAGTATTAACCAAAATTCTGGATACAATTAACCAAACTACATATGTCAAGCCTGAAAACCAATATTACTGACCATGAAACAAGATGCGAATAATGGTGTTTTTGTGTTCATAGTTCTTAAACATAACAGTTAACATATGTTTTCAGATCATAGTTTTTTTAAGAATTAGTAGAAATAGATGTTGCACCAACTGCAATATTAAACTGCTCCCTACTTATAAATACTGTGCAATTAATTATGGAGACGATGTAACCTTACAGATCAGTAACTCATCCAAATTCTGTGACAAGTTATGGGACATTTGACAGTTTAGAATGTGTGTTGTCCTGTAACTTCATGATCTAAATAACACAAGCAGCCACAGGTTAGAGCGGATTGTAAAGAATCAATTATTTGTTTGCCTTGAATAATCTTTCATGATTCTACTCAACTGGGTGGCGTTCTATGCCTCTGAAAATTATATCAACTAATTGTGTTACGGTATTGCAGTTACCACCCCATTACGATAACCGGCACAACAAATTCGTCAAGTTCCGATAACCACATACAACTTCACAAGTATAGAAAAATATAGCATGTGTACTTACTATTTGGGTATTTGCATATGGCCAATATGTATAAATAAATTTCTTCTTTCACATAAAAGCCATCATCCCAACAAACCTATTTAACACGCCATTTAACGAGGATGAAACATATACAAAAAAACCTCCTAACACAAGGAACTGACCACAACTGCTCTGGTCTAGATCGAATAGCCACAAGTCGATAGCAGTAGTGATATTTTATCTCTGGAGTGCAGCACTGAAAGTTGAGCGCTACTGTGTAACGGAAGAGTGTTGAACTATGACTCGTTTATGAGAGATCTGTTTGTACTCGTGCGGTTCATGTCTCATTTTAATAAATTTTGAAACTGCGAAATTTAGTTTAGTTTGTTAGCACATTACAAGTTTTGTTAAAATCGGGCAAAATAAGGATCACTTTGCTCTAAAACCCACATGTGCTTCTGAGTGTGGAGAATTACATCTACATGGGGGAATTTTTTGTCATGTCAACATCAGCCCACCAGATAACTCACTTGGTCAAGGATTCCAGGTCATTCACCTGATAACTTAGGCACATTGAAGTAAACAGTTTTCTGGATATTATCCATTGTCCAATAAATAAAATCCACGACATTTCGGAGATTGGACTATCTCCGAAACGTCGTGGGCGGATAATATCCAGAAAACTGTTTCTTCAATAACTCACGATCGTCATGAACTTTTAGAACAGAACAACGTAGACACAATTGACGTCATTCTCAAAGGTCAAGAGTCACATTCTAATGAACATGCCAGAATTGTCATAAATAGTGTAATAGCACAGAGAATCATGGGCAATGATGTCATGATCCTGCCTCACTACGTTGAGGATCAATCACGATATTGTCAAGAGAAGGAAATGAAGTGTCTCTTTGAGGCTTTCTCCAATTTTTTTGTCGTTGTCTATGGTCAGCTTGGGGTTTTCTTGCAAAAGTACCACGGTTGTTTCGCCTTGCCTTCCGTGGCCAGTCTTTACCCACCAGACTGGAAGAGGAGACACGGACAAACATCCATGGCTTGAGTGGGACTTGAACCCACTGTCGCAGCGGCCAGGCGCAGGAGGACCATGCCTCAGACTGCATGGCCACTGCGCCGGCCTTTCTCCAATGCATAATGTCAAAACCAAATTTCATTAATACATGCAATTACACCCCTTTGGTTTTCAGCCACTCAAATATTATCACATAAGGCCCAAAATCCCCTAACAACAGCAAATGATTACCAACCAACACTTACACTCCTCAAACTTAAAATGTTACGACTGCAGTTTAAAAGTTCATTATTCACGTTAGTTTATAAAAAAATTATCAGGCCAACATCATGTTGTAAATCATGCTGAAAGCAAGCCCTCGTATGGCATATTTTCACATCAGTATTCGGAGTGTGCAATAACTATTTCAGTATAACCTGTCTGAGAAGGGAGTTGTGTTCTAGCTTTCATTTTCATCAGTACCCACTCTTGAGGGGTGAGCAGAAGGCAAGGAAGAGTTGTATGTACATTGTGGCCAAGAAAGCATCTGAAGTGTTGGTTATACAAGTTTTGTAAAGTGTGCACTTTTCATATGCTAATCTCCTAATGACTTTACATGGTAATTTCTTCTCCATTTTTTTCAGTTTCTGATTCTGTGCTAACTGCCATGGTAGAACAAAATTATGGGAGACTTCCTTATTGCATGATTACATCCTGTGCAAATCTAATCAGCTTACATAAACTGTCAACAAATCAGAAGTTCGAAAAGCTACTACATGTGTTCATTCATAAGACACGTTATACCACAACAAATCACATATAAAAGTGCCTTATGCTCCTTGTAGTAACATTCTGGATTGAAGGAAAAGCAAGTACAAATGGTATATAAAAGAGGCGTGATGTTGATTAGGTATTTACTTCTTTCAAATGACAGAAAATATAAGATAGTGGTGTTTTAATAAAATATTATACATTAAATAATGACATTTCATATTTCTTTATGATTAGTAGTATATATATATTCTCTTTAAATCTTGTATTATGTTGTAATAAAGTAATTTAAACAGTTTCAGCGAATAAGATCAGCGCTGTTATCATTTGATTTCCCACTTCATTTCAGCATGTGTTACAGAACTGAGTAACCTTGAATTGTTACTTCTGTGTTGCAGCTGGTTTTTAATGTTACAATCTTGATTGAATATATTGCAAATAAAATCCAGTCAGAATATGTTCATGCTTTGCACAATATTTATTTTGAAATAGGACTTACTTAAAAGGATTTTGGGTGGAACAGGTCACAAGGCCCAAAATCCTTGATGGTTAAATGATGATGATAACTTACTTAAAAGTAATTCTTTCACAATCTGTCTTACATTAGAATAATAGTAATCTGTGAAGATAGCCTCCCTCCACCATCAGATGTCTTTGTGTGTGTGTGTGTGATTCCAAAATATCATAGACAATCTTAGGAGTCATTCATAAACTGGCTGTTCATAACTTTTAAAGATTTCTGTACTTTACCTTTTTTTTGTCAACCAGAATGAGAAAATTATTCCTCATTTTAATGGATATATATAACAAATCAAAGTGTTCTGAAATACAATGCTAAAACACTGACTGAAATATTATTTTCCAAAATAAGTAACAATTATACCTCCTTTCACTGACTAGTCTCTGCACACTTATTATACATACAACTCGTATTACAGAAGACATATATTTTACACATAATAAATGCAGATGCAGATATTTTGCTTTCATAATAATTTAGTAATTTCACTTGTCTTTCCCAGACTTTATTACTTTAGAGAAGTTGCAGTACAAGTTTATGTTTTTAACTTTTAATATTTACTTCTATACTAAGTGTTCACTTGGCCTACTTCACCTTGTACTATGATGAGACATTTTTCATTGCCTTTAAAATTATCTACCAATGTTATAAAACTACTCACTTTATGTTAGCCCAGGGGAAATTACAGGTAATTTAACCCAGAATTAAAGTTTCTAAATCATGGTGTAGAAAGTATGACCTGATTCTGAAGAATGATAAGGGCATGCAAATAATGTATTCATTTTCACTGGCAAAATATGTACAAATGGAAAATGTGTTACAATCTGTCATTTTGCACATTACCTTATCCAAGTTATATTTGTATAGACAAGAAAGCATCATTTATGTGACAAGCTAAGCACATAAAGCTTATACCATTGCTACACTATCTACTAGATTGATGGCAGAACAAAATTATCCACTATACACCACCAAATTATGTTAATATAAGAGATTACTTTCATAATATCTCTTAAAGGTACATGTAGCTACATAAATTCTCATTATTCTTGAAATGGGGACCATGGTAATGATGAATAATTCAAGTGATTGTTGTCAAGCACAGAAACAGTCCACCAGAACCTGAATATAATGATTATTATTGACAAGAACAAACTTCGATTTGTAGCAACATATTACACACCACTTTTTAGCAAAATTTGTTGCTTTATTCATATTTACTATAAAGAAGATTATTTTCAACTGTATGCATTATTTTGGAAAAATTCTTTTAAACAAGACTGGAAAGCTATAATCCATACCAGAATACACGTGTTCTTCGCAAATTCTGAATTATTAATAAAATATTGTCTGTTGTCTTACTTAAACAACTTTAGTTTCCAACTATAAAAATCATGTGTTAATATGTTCTATAACTGACATAAATCAATTCCAATATGTCAAAAGGTATATTAGCTCTGTGCTAGTATACCAGTCTCATATGCACAGGGCTGTGGGATCTAATCCTATTCAAGTAAATTTTTTTATGCAGCCATCATGCTATTTTACACTATGGCCTTATTGCAAGTGGTACTAATGTTGATCCCACCTCACAAGTTCGTTTGCCTGCTATGTTTGCATTACCAATTGGAGTAAACTGTAAAGTACAATTTCACAGTAGTCTTCAACTACATAACATCCATATCAAATTTCATCCAAATCCGTTCAGCAGTTATCGAGTTAAATCATGTGGAGAGACAGCTGGACAGATACACAGACATGACCAGCTCTACATGTGTTAATTTCATGCACATCATGCAAAGAACACATGACAACCAACAACAAATAGTTTTTCTTCTACATTACAGACATCTCTCTATAAACATTTTGAAGAATATCTCAGAAACTAATGATGAAACGACACTGATCTGTATAAATTATACTAAACTTGTATTCTCAGTTACTGACTAATAGTAACATAATGTGTGAAATAATGTTAATTGTTCACCATTAGGTAAAAATATACACTACTACAAGTTTACATTCTTTGCAGTTTCTACTTACATTCTGGGTATGAAGTGCTGCTCAGTGTTCAGACTTTATTTTTCAAAACTTACATGTCTATAAATATTTCTATTTATGAGAAAACACTGTATGTGTGTTGTGTATGCCGAGTGAATTTTCATCACAACTGGGACATCATTTTCACTGCATTGTGATGTACACTACATGATTCTGCTGTTATTTATTGTGCTTTGCAGACATCAGTATTGCGAAAATTATCATGTTTCTCAAAAATATCTTTGAAGATGTGATAAACATTGTCTGCTTATTGTGACTTCTCATGTCATATTTTTCCAACCTGTCTCATTTCGCCAGCGCTGAAACAGCTGAGAAAGTTTCTGATGGATCTACCATACAACATTCGATGATGTAACAGAAGACAGAGACTATGACATATTATGAACTAGTGGAAAATGAATAACACATTAAAATTTACAGCTTACCAATGCCATGGCATGATTATGTGAGTGTTTATGTATCAGTGGAGATAAGTCACAAATTACAGCACGGCAAAGCTGGCAATGTAGAGCTTCATGGTATGGAAGGGGGATTATGATATTCTAGGTTTTGGCACCATGTAAACTCATCAGTAGACACCAGCATTTCAGAGAAACATACTGTTTCCATCATCAGGGCTGAAGTGGTAGTGCTGAGAAGTGGAATTATGCCTGTCCTTATTTGGCCCACTCCCTCAGCCTTCCCTTTCTCCAGCCCTATATAAATCCCTCCACTTCCCAGCATCACCACTTCAAATCTGAAGACAGACAGCATATTTCTCTGAAACAGTGGAATCTGTTGACAGGTATTCACAGTGCCAGAACCAGAAGAAGATCAGCACAGTGAAAACCTTGGATCTCACAATGGCGGGAGAGATACTGTTCTGTGGCCATGAAACATTCAATTTTTTGGTGTTACTATAGTAATATCTATTCACACACCATAAAATCAAACTGTCAAAAAATGAGTCAAGGTGGAAGGGAATTCTGCTGCTGACAATGAAAAATATAATAAAAGTAGGGCTTATAACACTGCTGAAGAAGTGCTGCAATAGTTGTTAATCAATGAGTTCATTGCTTCTGGTTGACAAATGGAATGGGTAAAAAAGCAACGTTAAGGAACAGCCAGGTCCAATCTCCATTCACACCATATTAAAATAACTAGAAGTGACTAAAGATAATATGTATCTGTCAATGCAGTACAGGCGTGAGCTTACTTCCAGCCCATGACATCCTTTGTTACAATCAAATTTATAAATAGGTACAAGATGTGATATAATTAAAGAAGGTAATCATCACATATACTAGAACTCATACTGCATCTGGTGTACCCATTACAGTAATTCAATTAAAAAGTGTGAGAAATAAAAACAGAACATGAGAATTTTACAGCCAGTCAGAAATGTCAAAAGAGAATTAACCAGGTTATGAAGACCGCT
>NW_019059626.1:453831-470416 GCF_000696155.1 Zootermopsis nevadensis
CTAACTGCTATAATTCACAGCACATGACAAATATTCTCAAAAGTTACATAATTTCCCTAATGTATAAATTGATGATATGGGGTTATTTCAAGTTTCTGAAAGCTTAAGTCTGAGCTTCATCCTGTTACCAAGAACATATGTTTACTTCCTTCCTATGATTCACTAATTTGCATTATGGTATATTTTATTTTCTGTCAACAAATGCTCATTTCCAAGCACAGAGAGCAACCCTGAAGTGCTATGGCACAGAATACAGGGAGAAGAGAAACACACACAAGTAGCATATAATTCACTGGGATTCAGGCATTGGTATGGTATTGAGGGAAAGACAACATATTTTGATTATTCTATTTTTTGCCTTTTTATAATACCATTTAAGTGAGAAGACTTGAGAAGATGCTGGGAACGGATTTGATTTCCCTTTTCTTCTTTAGAACCTAGTTTGCACCTTAAGTGGCAAATAAACACACACTATTCTAGAACACAGTTTAACTTATTTTTGTTACTGTGTTTGATACACAAATAAGGCTCTGTTTATGTAACAGTAACTATTCACATTTAGTTACAAAGACATTAAAATGCCAAGATAATGAAGCAACTGAATTGCATTGCAGGATAACAAAGATTTCATGATAATTCTTTCTTACCATCAAGTTGTCAATGAAAGTAGTTAATAAACATGACTGTGATAATAAGTAAATTTTTATAAATACTAAAGAGAAGTTCATGTCACAACGCAAAGCTTAATATTCAAATATACTGTTCTTCAGAGTTCAGTCACTTTCTTCGCTACTCCATTCAAAGTATTAAATTATTGTTCTCTTTGTCTTGACCAATGCATCTTTTATGGTTCATGCTATGAGCTTTAAATTGCCTCTTGAATTCAATTAAGCATTCACAGCAAAATGAGAGATGCATACTGACTAACCATAACATACTACAAATACCAAATTCAGATTTGATTATTATTATAATTATCAACTCTATAGCAACTTGGTACTTGAAATTAGATTTAACATTTTTTTTCTGAACTGATGGCATGAAGATCAGACGATTATGTTTTTTCAGAAGATGAATGAAATAAATGTATGTCTCACAGTGATAAAATATTTTTCAGGAGGTTGCCTACCTTGGATGAGTATATATTTCAGTGATGAAAACTTACAGATCAACAGTTCCTACAGTCAATTTCTTAAATTCTACCACTTACAGTATAGTTACTGCCAAGTTTTCTATATAAAATGCAATATTTTCATGAAATCCTTTTCCATCTTGTAGAATTATTACTTGGCTGAAATCTCTATGTCCTTGTAACCACAGTTTGTGTAAAATTAATGAAATACCAGATCCTGTATAAAGAAACTCAATATATTTAGCCCAGTTCTCTTTCATACATATGAAGAGATATAATTCACACAAAACAAAACACTGGGACTACTATGACAGAAAGGGGAAGGGGTAAAATCGTAGTTACTTCTTGTCATCTGTATTACTGCTACTGACTTGCCCTGACACTACTGCACCTGCAACTGCTGGAGCTGGCGTAACTGCTGGGGTCACCGGAGTTGGATCATCTTGGAATAGTGGGTTCTTTACTTCCATTTCACCTGTCTGGAGCAACAATATTTCATTGTGTTAAAACAAAGTACATATAAATTCAAATACAGGTGAGATATGAATAACAGTACAAAGATCAGAAATGTTTCTGATGGCTGTTTTCATTCAAGTTACCTATGTCATAACACACACCATTCCACCTTTCACATTACAGACATTCAAATGGTGAATTGCATAGGTATCCTGTATGCAAATGAGAAATGTACACCTAATGTGTAAGACTTGAGGTTCTCACAGCGGTGAGTATGAAGATTTCTGTCTTCTGGGTTATTGCGCTGTGTAGTCTGGTCGATGTTAACCAACGTTTCAGAGGTCATACTGCCTCCGTCATCAGGGCGATCATCGCCCTGATGACGGAGGCAGTATGACCTCTGAAACGTTGGTTAACATCGACCAGACTACACAGCGCAATAACCCAGAAGACAGAAATCTTTACACCTAATGTAGTGGGAAATATGACTATGTAAATTACGTGTATGTGAAAGAAGAAAAACTGTTTTACAATCGAACCTGCTTGGTGTGACACTGGTGCTAGTAATTCAGAACAGAAAACAATCACTGGAGACAAGGATGGCCCTGTTACTGAGGAAATTGTTGTAGTGATGAAGTCTAAGCAGTTTTGGAAAGGCACAGTGGTGTTTCCTGGACCTGGTCCCAAGTTGCATTTTATTCACATATTTCTCCTATTGTTCTCACATATGAGGTATGATAATAACATTCTGGGATAGATACTTTTTATGGTTTTCTGAATTTTATTCTGTCACAGATAAATGATAATATTTTATCAAGATTCCTGTCACAATTTCATTACCATAATTGACCAAATCTCAAATTATTGTTTTGATGTGAGATAACTCCCATTTAGATGAAAGTTTAAGTATCTCACTGTTGAGTTATCTTAGAAAATTTGTGTGAAAAGTTCTAAGAAAAGATTGGTAAATTGAACCTTCAGTGGTTCCTCACAAGGTAGCCATGAAAGTCTACAAGTCCTGTATAATTTCATGTTCAAACGTTCACTGTGACTCAAAATTACAACAAACTATGCTTAAGAGCTGAATCATATGCAAATTTTTGACATTTCTGTGGAGACTTCTTGTTCATGGTGCATCAGAATTGGTTATTAATTTTATGTACTTACTGAAGCTAATCCAGGGCATTCATACACTGTGTAGTCTCCTTCTTCATTTTCCTCCTCACTCTCTGCCTCAGACACAGATCCATTGCGTTCATTTGTAACACGACTGAAAAATAAATTTATGGGAATAACATTAAAACCAATAAAGGAAACCAGATGTTACATAAATAACATATCCACTATTCCATATTAACAAATGCTCTGTCCTGAACAAAGTCCATAGATTTGTCACACTGAACTGTCAGTGATTTTAATGACACAAGCTAATATAAATAATTACACTCACGTCAACATTAATATTTCTCTTAAGTTCCTGAGATTTTCCATTTTTGTTTCCCTGATAAATAATGTAATGACAGTCTATTAATTTTGACTTTTATATCAGCAACTGAATATGTAACATTTTCCAAACAATTACTACGTAATAACCTTAAAATGTCTCAGTACCACAATAACTGACAGCACTGCTAGCCAATTTTTAAAAACAAGAAGCACAAAAACAAAATCATATTCTAAGGTCACAACACACAAATGTAAGAAACTAAGCAAGAAGAAGAACAACATGACTGAAAACTGAACAATGCAAGTTGTGGCATCCGAACTACTATTAAGGTTACAAAATACAGAAAATATTTTGGTTTTCGTTGTGTTTCCCGATGTCGGAAAGGCTGTCCTACTTCAAAGGGCACATACCTCTCCATTGCAATGATTTGCTGCTTTTGGTGTTGGTAGTGGTACATTTGGGCAGACTGTGCTAACCTTCTATCACCTGTCGGAGAAATTTCCTTATTGGGACCGGTGACTCCGTATGCTGGATACTCCACATCAGCAGCAGCTTTAGCATTCTTATGCAACCTGAGACAGAAGAGTAGAACCTAAAAATCAGAGTCACATAGTATCCCTGCGTATTGCTTTTCCTCACTTACTCACCCAAGCATACAATTAAACAAGACGTTTCATCCATATCTCGAGTTGAAAGATGCGAACCAGCAGCCCTATATGCGTTCATTTCTAAGCACGCGTAATAACCGTCAAAAACTATGTAACTGAACAAATACTGTGGGTCTAATGATCCAGTTGTTTAGCCAGCCGCAGGAGGCAACGGCCAGTCACGAATAGCACTATCCCGAACATTTCTGAAAGAGCACAAGGCACCTATTATAATGGTCCGTCATGCATAACACACACAGTCACCATATCCCATTAATAAGCCTTCAACTCTGAAGATGGAAGCACTATATTTCTCCGAAAAGATGGCACGCAACCAAAACGCTACAAGCCCAACAACCAGAACACCGTCACCCATAACGGATACCTTTTTTAGTATAAGCTTACGTACACACAAACAGCAGGATTTCAGGTTCCCAAGGCGGTGAGTAAGACGATGGGTGTCTTCTGGGTTGTAGCGCAGTGTAGTCTGGTAGAAGATTGTTTTTCCTACCTCCAACCATCAGCCTTGATGAGGGAGGCAGCAAGGACCTCTGAAACGTTGGTAAACTTCTACCAGAGTACACGGCGCTACAGCCCAGAAGAGAGCCACCTTCATACATAACAACATTCAAACTTTAAAGTAGATAAATTGTAACAAAACTAACTACCCTGTGTCCCATAAGCTAGTGTTATGGCTGTCCCTGGAACTGTTCGAAAGTGGCTTATCTTGAAAATGTAATAAACAGAGCGAGCCTGCAGAACTGACCAGATCCAACTCACAGGAGAACAAGCCAACTGAAATATTAATCCTAATAAGAGCGAACATTTTCCACGTTCTGAAAAATCAATGTGCCACATTTGATTTGTTACGTAAATGTTCCCATTATCGATTGTTATTGCATGATTATGTGTACGTACAATAGCAAATGACGCCGGGGATGGGGGTGCATACACGATAGTCAAAAGAAGATTAAAGGGAGCAGTTACGGCAGCAGACGTGGTAAGTCCGTTTTTCGTTGCAATAAAACAATTAGCAAATAAAACTATCTCTGTATTTCGGTTACATTGTGTGACAATAATTATATTCCCTATTTCTGAACTTGTAAATGGGTAGTTAAGTACCGATATCTTTGTCTGCCCGCTTTCCCTCTGCGATTGCAAGTAAACACGAAAAAATTGACTCTTTTTTAATACACAGATATAGCATGCGAGAAAGAAAAATCAAGGGTTCTTAAATCGAGTGATGGACGATATACTTTAAGTAATCGAGTATCTTTTAAACACTGTGTTCCAAATAAATTTCAAACCATAACTCCTGTATTTTCCAATAATGTACGAGAAATGTTCATGACTGCGATTTTAAGTGACCTTAGAATTCATACTGGCAGCACTAAACCTTCTTTTTTTGCACCTAGTTCCTCTTTCAAGAAAAGAATAAACGAAGTAAATGTAAATATATCGATACTCACAAATCATTCTTGACAGATTCAAAACTACCCTTAAGATTCTGGAGGAAGTCTTTTAAGTTGCTGAACATGGGCAGACCACATTAGTAAGCACAGACACTTTCGTGTCCTCTTTATGAGACCCCGCGTGTGACTGGTGGTTAGTGCAGCTTGCGCCTACCGACCCTCAATCCGTTCTACATACCACGTGACGCTACTACCATGGTAACTGATTGTTATTCTCCGTTCATGAAGGTAATACGTTCCCGTACTCAAGGGGAAGTCCAAGGATTGAATTCAGCGGAACACCATTTCTAACTACTGTGCGTGTCTAGTGTCAGAGTTCCGGAATTTCGCCACGACCAGAAGACATTCCAGCACGGCTGGCTGGTACTTCATTAAGGAATGTTCAATAATTGAGTGAAAGTAAGATAATGCGTGTTCAAATAGAGCCCGAGCAGAATACAAATATATTGCACAACTGGTAACGTCGTTGTTCCATACAATGCGTCTAGTTTTTGCGAAAGTCTTGTACTTCAATTCGGCGGTGGTAGTTCAGTGTGTAACTTCAGCTGGCGGGGTTAAGGCGCGTCGAGTGTTGAGGAAAGTTGAATAATTCTTAAACTCGAAAGTCTGAGCCACACGATTACACGGCTTACTCGTATCCGAGGAGTACTCGGTTCGAATCTCGGGCACGATACCGGCTAACATAACTGCTGTTTTCTGTGGTTTTTCTCATTACTTCCATACAGACGCCGGTGTACTGCAGTGAAGTAGGTTCCTACAATCCCTTCAGAATTCTGTATACAAACACTCTTATTACTTTCGGCCCTGATGAAGGATCGTCTAACGGCCTACGAAGAAATCAGCCATCCCTAACTGTCTGGTTAACAAGCACTAGGCGGGCCTGCCTCTCCGTGTCATTTGTTTGTGCTTATTCGGAAGCATACTGCGTGCCCCATCTTGTGAATAGTGTAAAATCGTCTGCAAAGTTCTGGAACGCTCTCTGTTTACACAAGTGAAGCACGTTACTTTCGCTGTCAGACTAGAACAAACTTACAAGGCCTTTATTTACCGACCCGTGTTCGAATTAAGACAAATGCTGTACTTCGAGTAAAACAAATTTCGTGTACAGCTAAAAATGCGCATGATAATCTAAACATAGCACACAAAAAACAGGACGTTGAGGTGAACTTGTCACATTCTGAAAGAAGAAATAACATGGGTGAGATTGCGGACAGAAAGGGGCAAATGAACAGACAAGGGGGGATAAGAGGAAAGGAAATAAGAGAACTGATAAAGGAAAGAAGAAACAGAAAGGCAACTGACAGAAAAGTAAAATAGACTTTCTCATTACGCCACACAATCTTGACAGTTATTCATTTCATTTAAGCCTATAGTGAAGTACAAACAGTTGACCTAACGTGACCAGGGAAATTACCCCAGGCCTACATACTGAAGCTGTGTCCTGCAACAGGATCACGACAATGCCAAATATTGCGTTCTGACATTAATTCCTGTGTTTCTTTTGTTGCAGGACGTGAAAATATGTTTGCAAGCAAATTATTCAGTCACGAGATGATTCAGAAATGTTGATTTCTTCTTGGCATCGGTCCTAGATACTCGTTTTCCACTAACTAAGTTCCTAATCAGCAAGAACAACGAGCAGATAGTAAATCCTGGTTCAGTGTAGACTACTTTCGGCCTCTACGGTTTTCTTGATCAAGTCCAATTCAGTCCACAAATTCACATTGCTGTCACTTGCATCCGTCTTAATGTGATTTTCCCATCTACGCCTCTGTCTCTCGAGTGGTCTCTTTCCTTGAGGGTTTCTGATAAAAATTTAGAAAGGATTTCTTACTTCCTCCATAAATGCTGCATGCCTAATCCATCGCATTGCTTTTCTGTGAAGTTCGTCGTTATGAAATCTTCATCAATCATTTGCTACTTCTTCTCTACTAGGAAATTTATTTTTCATAATCGATGTTATTCTTCACTCCATCATAAAACATGTTACGATGGTTCAATACCATTCATACCCCATTCGATATCCTGCAGCCAACAACTTCTATTGCTGATAATGTTGACAGTTTTCAATCAGCTTGCCCTACAGAGACTCTTTACGTTCCTAATTGCTAACCATAATTCCGTTTCGGTTGAAACTGTACTGAATATGACGAATATAAAATTCGAATCACGTTTGTTTTCTAATCAACCCGTGTCAGTTTTTTAAAGCACCTACAAATATACTAATCCGCGGTATCCGTTCATAAGATAACTTATAAACTCAATAACAATATCTATTTTCCACACTTCAGGCACTTAACATTTCCTTTGTTCGGAGTTTCTTTTCTAGCACAGACGACTAATAAATGCTTTTGTTCTTTTAGTGTTCCTGTCAGATTTAGGATTAGGGAAAAAATATGTTTTATCACCGTATTTTAAGATTTTGTTGCTAATATAAAAATTCAACTTTAACTGGAATTGGACGGTGAAAGTAAACAGTTTTGTTACTTTCGTCTCCTGGACAGGCTATCTTCTTGTGGTGCGAAATGTAGGAAAATGTCTTATGACTTAAACTCATGTCACTTTCAGAGATACTCTATTATACACCATGCATAAAATTCAGGCTTTCCCAATTTTCTCACTTTATTTGCAGTCTGAAATGTCGTAAAAACAGGGATGAATTGGTGGACGTACTAATGGACACACAGACGATTCTGTATTATTATACACAGATTAATTTGTAGTACTGGTGGAAACAATTACATACCAACATATCTTTAACCATCTTCGTCACAATCTGATTATTTTATAACCACATCAACCGAGTCGTTTCAGTACCAGGGTACCGTGAATGACCCAGCCTTGACCTCAGCGTGGGAATATTGCCAAATTCTCAACACCGACCCAATCCTGCATTAACCAGGTTGCTCTGCTTCCACGCTAGGTCACTGAATAAAATATTGGGTCACTATGAAAGTTAAACCTGAGTATATCAACATCGAGTCACGTGATATGAGTTCATTGATCACGACGACTTCGCCGGCCGGAAAGTGGCCTCACCATTTTCGTCCCTGACGTACGTTCCACTTAAAGTCGCAGATAGGAGGATAGTATTAATACTTGTCATGGGAGAAACAGGTTAAAATAATGTGAAGTGGGCTAAAATTGTTTGTTATGCAACCATATTAACATAGAGAAACGTATTACTTATTTTGGCATAGACACTTCGGGTATTTTGCTAAAACAATAAATTGACGTCCAAAAATTTCTCAACAACCGCAAATGACACTTCAAAGAAAATTTTGTTGTTTGCAGCAGTTATATTGATTTAAAAAGACGTAATATCTGTAAATCCTTAAATGTTCTCTTTGGCCTTACTTGCAAAGTTGTATTTTTCAGACTTACAAAACATTTGCCAACTTCCTCCACACCTTGAAAGAAAACTCTGTCAAGACTGCAAAACAGAACAGTCCACAAGTCCAGCTGATTGTTTACACGTTTAGGCATACATTTTTTCACAGAATACAGCTATACGATAAAGCCGTCAGATAACCGCGAACTTCCTGACTAAATGAATTTGTAGCTTCAGGATTTTACGTCACGGGGCCTTCGTGACTTTTTTGTAGGCACACACAATGCGACCAACTGATTCCTTGTGTATGTTCAAGCTAGTTACTTTCATTTATTTATTCACTCACTCATTCACTTCTCCATATATTTATGCATTCATTTGATTGTTTATTTATTTATTTCTTCCATTATTTATTATGGTATATGTTTTATTAATTATTTCCCCTTCATTAATTATTATTTACTAATATATTATATTTCGTTTCTTATATCATTTTATTATTAATTTATTTATCCATTTCGTTGTTTATTATTTTAATTATCAATACATTTGTTTTTTTCTCTTTCAGAGATCACTTAAACCTAACTGGCCTCTCACATACAGATCGTTCCATTGAAAAGCTTCCATCACTACTACAGCATTTATAAGCTTTGGTGACATTAATATAACAAGACAAACAAATTGTTTTTTAAGCTTTTATTTGTTAGGAAGAACTTACAAAACAACTTTACAGCAAATGCTGATAAAGTCCACAACCATCGCCCTTTTTAGCGTGTTTGCGACTGTGTGAAATATTTTGGGGTCAAAATTTGCAACATTGGCAAAACTATGCTGTATAGTCTGGTAGAAGTTTGCTGACATTTCAGAGCAGAGGCAGCGAATATCTCTCAACTGTCAATAAACCTGACAATTATATAATTTATATTAAGTGATGTTTATTTTTTCAAATATATCAACATGACAGCAGCATGGACCTTTGAGATCATGTTCGTAATTAAAAGGATACAAGCTGTTACTAGGCCAGTTTCTGACACAATTACTTCCTACATTTGTTGTCAATGAAAGTAAAATTTGAGCAGAGACAGCAGAGTAAAATATAATTTATATAACTTTAATTCATTAAATTTCCTTAAATCGTAGTTTCAAACCTTTCACGTCTCAATGAAGATCTCTACAGCATGTCTTCCACATTACGATGTAACTGACTTTTGGTTGGCTTAAAAATTTCTCCACGCTCCTCATATGGCACATGTCAGAGAGATAATCTCAGCTTTTGAATATATTTTAATCTACTAGCTTCAACTATCATCAACAAATAATGTTTACTTTATTAAAAGTAGAGTTGTAATGAGTATTTCTTAAATGTACTATGTGTTAATGTTTATTTTAAAGTATGACACACACTTAAAGCTTAGAAAGGCGTCATCAATATTGTTTTACTTTTAGCCTTGCACCATGAAAGTGTCTAAGGTAGCAGAGTTACACATCCACACATTCAAAACAGAGGCGAGTGGTCAGCTTCACGCTCAGGCCACTCAGCCATGCGGAAGAATCTCGGGTATCTATCGAATAGCAGGTAACAAAACTTAAATAAAAAATCATTATGATAATGTAACACTGTTGGGTTATTTGCGTATAAGTTTAGCACTTTCATGTAAGTATAGACCATTCCACTTCTAAATTGTCATCTAAACCATTACTGGTGGTCTTATTTTCCCACAAAGAATGGTATGCAGAAGTATCACAAAGTTAATGTACCACAAAGAAAGTTCAATTATTTTAATTATATATGATTAGCATATCTTAGTATTATCTTAATAAATTGCAAAATGTCCATTTCTGTCTTTTGTTACAACTTCTTCCTCGTTAAATGGATGACAAAAGACTAATCCTGTAAGCCAGTGGTCCCCGACGCGGCGCCCGCCGAGGCAGCGAATATCTCTCAACTGTCAATAAACCTGACAATTATATAATTTATATTAAGTGATGTTTATTTTTTCAAATATATCAACATGACAGCAGCATGGACCTTTGAGATCATGTTCGTAATTAAAAGGATACAAGCTGTTACTAGGCCAGTTTCTGACACAATTACTTCCTACATTTGTTGTCAATGAAAGTAAAATTTGAGCAGAGACAGCAGAGTAAAATATAATTTATATAACTTTAATTCATTAAATTTCCTTAAATCGTAGTTTCAAACCTTTCACGTCTCAATGAAGATCTCTACAGCATGTCTTCCACATTACGATGTAACTGACTTTTGGTTGGCTTAAAAATTTCTCCACGCTCCTCATATGGCACATGTCAGAGAGATAATCTCAGCTTTTGAATATATTTTAATCTACTAGCTTCAACTATCATCAACAAATAATGTTTACTTTATTAAAAGTAGAGTTGTAATGAGTATTTCTTAAATGTACTATGTGTTAATGTTTATTTTAAAGTATGACACACACTTAAAGCTTAGAAAGGCGTCATCAATATTGTTTTACTTTTAGCCTTGCACCATGAAAGTGTCTAAGGTAGCAGAGTTACACATCCACACATTCAAAACAGAGGCGAGTGGTCAGCTTCACGCTCAGGCCACTCAGCCATGCGGAAGAATCTCGGGTATCTATCGAATAGCAGGTAACAAAACTTAAATAAAAAATCATTATGATAATGTAACACTGTTGGGTTATTTGCGTATAAGTTTAGCACTTTCATGTAAGTATAGACCATTCCACTTCTAAATTGTCATCTAAACCATTACTGGTGGTCTTATTTTCCCACAAAGAATGGTATGCAGAAGTATCACAAAGTTAATGTACCACAAAGAAAGTTCAATTATTTTAATTATATATGATTAGCATATCTTAGTCTTATCTTAATAAATTGCAAAATGTCCATTTCTGTCTTTTGTTACAACTTCTTCCTCGTTAAATGGATGACAAAAGACTAATCCTGTAAGCCAGTGGTCCCCGACGCGGCGCCCGCCAAGGCTTTTTTCGGGTGCCCGCGTTGATACGGAAAGAACCATGAACATTATAAAATCAAAGCACAGGTCTCGACTTACTGATGCCCATTTTGACTGTTGTTTGCGAGCAGCAACATCATCCTACACTCCCAAATTTGAAAAACTGGCCCATGAAATGCAGTGCCAAATATCACACTAACTTCCCACTTGAGTAATAATAATTGTACTTATAAAAGTACGTATTTTTGATTACGTGGTTTCTTGTATCATTAAACGTCGTGTTGTTTTGCGTATTATTTGGTGTCCATATCTTATTTGTCCAGAGAAAATAATATTTGGCTTTGTTAATCGGTTGGTGCCCGCCACGATCTCATAAACTCTCAAATGTGCCCGTAGGCACAAAAAGGTTGGGGACCACTGGCTTAATCATTACTAGTGGTAGCAGAAACATGCATCTTCAATAAATAAAGTGGAATTTTGTTGCAGAGTTGGATTGAGATAAAATTAAATACTTCCAAGAGATTATATTTGGATCAAAGAATTATGATTGCACTGTATTTTACTTAAAACTTTGGTTTTATGTTTTCTCGGAAGGTGTACAATTTGTCATATCCTGATAGGACTTGTCCATGAAACAAACCCTACGTCCATTGTTTAATAACTTTTCCTGCCAGCAAAACTTACAATGTGCCTAACCAAGGCGATTTTACCACATTTCCTCCTGCACATAGAATAGCATAAAGAATAGCAAAAGAGGAGCAAATGTGGACCAAAAGGGGGAAGTAAAGGGATGATGGAGAAAGCACATAATGTCAAGCTCCATAATTTGTACCCTTCAACATATATTATTAGGGTTTCAAAAGAAAGAAGGATTTAATAGATGAGATATGTAGAATGCACGAGGAAGATGCCTACAGCATTTTAATTGGAAAACCATGTGACAGACATGGACACAGGTGGAAGGATAATACTGAAAGAAATCTCACTGAAATGGAATTTGAGTATGCGTGAACTGGATTTAACTGGCTCAGATTAGGAACCCATGACTGGTTCTTGTGAACACTGTAACAAAATTTGAATTCCATAAAAAACAGAAAATTTCTTAACTGATCGAGTAACTATTGGCTTCTCAACAGGGACTGTGCTCCAAAGAGACAAGAAAAGTAGGCCTACAAAATAATAATTCTTACGTAATTTATTTATTTTATTTTATTAATTTAATTAAGATTTGGAATTCCTCAAAACTCCTCCTTTAACACATTCCTCTTGTAAGGAATATAAATTTAATGAACTTTCGTTGTGGTACGTTCATTGTAAAATGCAGGACATTAAAACTGTTGTAAACTCACTTGTACCAACCAATTCCTATGACTATTACTCCAACTATAGCCGCAGCACTGCAACCAGCTACGATAGCTGAAATACACAAACACAGTTCATTAACAATTCAGCCAAGACGAATTCTGAGAAAAACTTTGATAATACCACTGCAGCACTTTACAAATGTGTAAACCAAATTTCAGCATTGATTTCTGGCATTAACAGAGCAGGAACGCCTATTTACATAATCTTTGCATGATAAGCATAAAATAAAACCTTTAATGCAAACACACTCTAAAAAGTTAGTTATGAAATATAGGTGTAATAAATTAACCTATGTCAGTGGTCCCCAACCTTTTTGTGTCTATGGGCACATTTGAGAGTTTATGTGATCGTGGCGGGCACCAACCAATTAAGAAAGCCAGAACAGAAATAATGGATTGCCCCACTCACTTTGATTAAATTTATACCAGCTGCTTACTAAGATTTCTCAACTTTCAATGTGTTCGGATGTGAACTTCCATTCACAATGATAGTAAAACCATAAAAATACTACAGACTTACCAATAAAATACACATCAGACTTATCATCTGGTTCAGCTTGAACAGGAGTCTTGTAAAGCTGGTAATTTGCAGGGGCTGTTTCTTCGGGCAACTGTGGCTTTAGTGAGTTTGAAGCCTTAAGCTCATCGTGATCTGCCTTCTGTTCTGTCTGTTGAGGCGTTCTCAAGGTCTGCGATACTGGGTTCAAATCAAACACAGACCCATCATAATCCTCATCTGGCACGGACTGACGTGGAAACAGATTCGGGATTCCATCTGTGCTGTCTGGAATATCAACCAAGTCACATTTAGTGCCTTATCTGAGTAAACCACAAAACACAGAGAAATGTTTTAATATGTTATATTGGCTACAAATGCTTCAGAAATATATTTGCAAGAAACTCATCTAATAAACTGTAAAGCAACGACAAAATTTTACTTTTAAAGTCTATTTTTATATGTATGACCAAACAAGTATGTTGAAAATAAACGTAGGTCTGAGAAAGACTAACCTGTTAGGCTACGTGTCTCTTCATAGTATCGTGGATCGGACGGGTTTACTGCGAAAGGTGAAGTTTTTTCGGAGACTGGAGAACGCCCCGGAAACTGGTAAGTAAACCCTGGATTCGGCCCCAGCTTTGGAATTGTGCCGGGATTGCTGAAAGGACGGTACTGACTTTTCTGCAGAAATCTCCTTGCCACTTGTTCTATAACGTAATCCTCCGGAGTTACATCTGCAAAGAAATTGCACAAGCAACGATAGACTAACTATGTGAACCAGCTAACCTCAAAACCAAAACTGCACTAACGCCTTGAACTGCGTTCTTCTTAAGAAGGTAAAAGATGCTCAGCCGATCAAATATTTCCCGCCCTTTAAAGAACATGATGATTTATTACCATGTTCACAGCGACCTATCCTCTCGCTATCCTTTGCAGAACGAATCTAGTCCATACCGCCACACCCTATTTAAGATTTATTTTAATATTATCCTCCAATCAAAGCCTTGGTCAGACCTTACGACTCAAATGTTATATTTATCATCATCTCTCCCATATATGCAAGAAGCTATACTTATTTTATCCATCATCATGTTTCGTCGCCCTGCTATGAGAAACTGACTTTAAGTGTTAACTCATCGGAATAATTTGTCGATTAGCAGAAGTCCGTCTGGGGTGGCGTTAGGTACATCTACGGTTTAAAATTGTATCAGATTAAACTCGACATACTTTACATATTGGGAAATAAATTCAGTATATGCCTACCTTGTGGAAGTGTTGTGTCAGGTTTGGAGTATTTTATTTGAACCCATATAATTAATTTGGATAGGTATTTCGATCAGAATAAATCAAGTAGTGGGCGATTACAATGATCATAATACATCCGCTATGGACATGGACTTCCTTATGTCGTCTTATGCTGTCTCGTGAAGGTAGAGAGACCTTGCAATAACCGATCCCCCGTGCAAGTAATTATAGTCTACTAAAAGCCTGACAGTTGCTTACTCTCGGAATTAATTCTGAGTCTGAAAACACCTGAAGCAGTCACTCACAACTGCACCTGACACACCGGAAACACCATTTAAAGAAACATGACAGAGAAAATAGCAACGTCTAACTTCGACGGAACAACGGAGTTTAGTAACAATATAAGCCTAACAAGCACATACGAATTTCCACGACACATGACTATCTACTATTCAAGATGAATAAAAGACAAAGCTCAGAACGGTATCTCACATTTTCAATTTTAATGTAAATAACAACGAACAACACACGTAGTATTGATGACTGCCGTCTTCTTTCGATGATGGATGCGGAAAGCTCCTCTGAAACTTCAGTCAGTATCTACCAGACTACACGGCGGAACATCAAGAACACAGCCATCTTATTAATCGTCAACGTGAGAACCTGAAATCTCACCAACATATATTGACCACATCGACTGACGTACTAGAATAATGTAATTCAGAGGTCAGATGATGAACTAAAGGTTTCTAAACATGTCGCTCAATTGGCTATTGCGAAATAAAAAAGTGCATGAAGTTACAAAGTTTGTGCAACTTCTTGTTGTGCAGACATGGGCAAAGTACCATCTTCACTGCCAGTGGGCTGCAGTAAAAGAATGATTAAATAAGTAAGCAAATGTTAAAATGGGTAGCTGGTCTTGCCATTTTTACTATCTGTTCCCTTTGCTCTGCTCGCAAAGTACAGATTGCAGTATCCATCTTCTAATATCTGAAGCGTTAGAAAGAGGAAACGGATATAATTTGCCATGTAATTCATTTCCATCTGTTGCTGCTCAGTCACGGGTGTAAAATGTAAGACACGTCTGACATCACTGTAAAGTGATTACAGAATGATTAAGAATGAGAAGAAGTCTCTAACAAACACAAAACCGATAGATATACTTTTTGAATAACAAGACGTTAGCTGGCACAACAACAAAATAACCTACATTCGTATGTGATCATACATATATTATCTGTGCAGGTTCCACTAAATTCCTTGAACTGATACATGTGCCAGAATAAAACTGTCAGTTCATAATATTCCGTGTCACGTTATTTAGTTTGTAGTCCCAAGAGATGTGAGACTGGTTCAATAGAAACCAATCACACGCACTTCTCAACAAGCCGACTGGCAAGTCTTCATACAATCAATTAACCAAACAATGTAGATTCTCAGTTCTCGTCCAATGAAATAAACCAGTCACAGTCTATTCTCAAGAATTCGTAATTTCAAACAGCCAATCAATGCCGATTCTCCGTTCTCATTCCTGGCTGGTCATATTTTACCATTAAAACGACAGTCTTTACTGATCTCTACTGTGTCCTTCCAAATCGCGACTTGACCCTTTCTATATTCGTACGTGATGTCTCTTTTAAAAACACTTACCCTGTTGGGATTTTATATAAGTGAAATAAACATGGGGTAACATCTCCAAACAGTCAACTCTAACAATATGTGACTACAAACACGAATATACCACTACAATGAAAGTATGTTAATAGAAGGGTGTTTCGGGAATGGAACCAGCAAAGGCTACAAATAGTCAATATGAAGATGACTTCATAATCTATTATCGTGTGCACTGCATACTCTGTATTTTTTCTTCTTCTAAATTCTATCACAGCAATTATATATTCTATATAACTAACTAATTAACTAGATGGCTTATAGAACCCGAGGGTTCATCACCGAATTAACCAAAACCCTCCACCGGACCCTGTCCTGGGCCAACAAAATCCAATCTCCTTCTACTCCTATCTCCCATAGAT
>NW_019059626.1:471297-508976 GCF_000696155.1 Zootermopsis nevadensis
AGATGGCTTACTGAACCCGAAGGTTCATCACCGAATTAACCAAAGCCTTCCACCGGACCCTGTCCTGGGCCAAAAAAATCCAGTTTCTTTCAACTCCTATCTCCCATAGATCCCGCCTGAGATTATCCTCCCATCTACGTCTAGGTCTCCCCAGCGGTCTCTTCCCTTCAGGTTTCCCAACCAGTACCCGGTGCATACCTCTTGTCCCATCCATGCGCGCTATATGTCCCGCCCATCTCACTCTTCTCGACTTAATCACCCTCACAATACTGGGGGAGCAGTACAGATTTTTAAGCTCGTCATTGTGCAGTTTTCTCCACGCCCCATCGTCTTCCCTCTTAGGCCCAAATATCCTCCTCAACACCCGATTCTCAAACACCTGCAATCTGTGTTCCTCCCTCTAAGTGAGAGACCATGTTTCGCACCCATACAAAACAACAGGCAAGATTATTGTTTTGTATACTTTAATTTTCAGGTTTTTAGAGATCAGACGGGAAGACAAAATATATTGAACTGGGAAGTAGCAAGTGTTTCCGGAATTTAGTCTCCTCCTAACTTCCTCATGAGTGTCATTTTGATTTGTTATTGTCGTTTCCAAATATTTGAACTTTGTCACACTTTCAAAGGATTTATTAGCCACCGCAAGATAGTTCTGCCCGCCTCTCTGCTGACAACGAGATACTAACATGTACTTATTCTTTTCTGAATTTACTTCTAGCCCCACCTGTCTACTAGCCTCCAGTAAAACTTCTGTGTTACTCTTTATTGTATTTGTATCGTCACCCAATAAATGAATATCAACAGCATATGCCAATAGCTGATGTGTCCCATTCAATTACAAACCCTCCTGCCAATCTTGGATTTTCCTGATGGCGTATTCTAGCGCAAAGTTAAAGAGCAATTGAGACAAAGCATTCAATGTTATTTTAGGTCACATAGTGTTACATCACGGTACCTCTCAAAAGTGAGTACTGACAATTCTAATCATCCTGTGTCATTAAATTCGCGGTCACCACAAACTGAATGCTACCCGTGATGACCTTGACCCCGTGGCTTCAGCCACGCCTGGCTGATATATCGATTTACCTCATCTTCCGCTAAGCACATTCACGTCAACCTGACGTCATTCACCTCGATGTACGCATGGATTTGCCCCAGACCTCGTGGTCAGTTTCACTGAAACCTGAAGAGACTCGTTAAGACTATGTACAGAGGTGCCATCATATTGACCTTCAAACTCGAAAATTAGAAATACGCTACTGGTAAAATCTAAAACCCTCGGAACCAAAGAAGTGCAAAATGCTGTTAAATGGCTTATCGACTGGCAAAAGATTACTGCCTAGACCTAAATAACGAATTCTGGATCGTTCAGTTTCGCTTGTAAAAATAACAACAGCAATCTGATGAGACTATAGCACACCTAATATCCAGATGTCCAGCTGTAGCAAAGAAAAGCAGCTATACATAAACATAACAGGGTATGCACCCAACTGCATTTAGTAGTAAACAGGTAGGAGTGAAGAGAGCAAATGGTACGAACATGTACCAAAGCCAGTGACACATGTAAAATTATCAAATTACTGCCCTGTAGATCCAATACATTACAAGAGACAGAACATAACTGTGCAACAAACTCGACATCACTATAGCCAGATACGAAATAAACTTGTCTGAAAATTGACGTTTCGTTACAACCTGTCAGAAAGTTTGGGGGATATGTGGAATAGGAGAGGGCACAAAACATTTTTTGGTTAAAATGCAGTGCATGCGAAAGGAGGAGGCGAAGACGATAACGATTATTGGTACAGCTGGTAGCTTGTCACAATCATTCCGAAAGAGTTTAGGCTGCACCCTTGATAATATCTCAGGCGTGAAATTGCATAAGACGGACATACTGGGTAAAAACACATACTGAGGAACAGCTGGAGATCTTAAATCAGCATTTAATTAATTTAAAATATATTCACCAGTAACTACCACATAATTGCCTCATAAATAATGTAAAGTCTAAAGAATGAAACGCACAAAAACGATAGCAATATCTGTTGTTTTATATGGGTTCTGAAAGCTAATCTCTCACACTAAGGAACAAAGAAAGGTTTAAAGCGAGAACACAGTGCTGAGGCAAAAATCTGGATCTAACATACAGGAATTATTAAGACGCCTGAGAAAATTGTATTACGAGGGGGGTTTCCCACCAAATACATTATTAAATCTTTGGATTCTGCGACCACAACGTTAGTTAACAGTATATAAGCAGTCCTTAACAGTCTACAACAAATTATCACGCAAAACAAATCGCGTTTCATGCATAGGAAGCACTGCCTGATGAGAAAAGCTGATTGTTTCATACGTCACGAATGTTCCTGCCTCTTCATTAGTCCCGGACACCTGTGTGTGACCCACACAACACACAGATGGTGCGTCACTTGATAGGACGTCGTTTGTTATAGATTATGAAGAGACGCAATAAACATCCCGATACACCTGCCGACGTGCCACTACATGGCGCAAGCTGAGAACAAGAGTTTGCAGTAAGTTGTCCCTTGGCTTAAGCACCACGTCATGATGACGTATAAGGAAATGGAAGTAAAGCTTCATGCATTCTTGACGTGGACAGTGGACAGACTCGTGTAGTCTGCTTTACACTTCGACCTCTTTCTGCCCAAGAAAGAGCCCTCTCTTTTCACTGACGCGAAAAAGAATGGTGCTTGGCCGTCGCAAATGTATTTTGGGGTTGGATAACAGTTGGATCGGTATATCGTCACACAGAAACGATTACTCTTTTAATTCCCTTGTCGTTATTTTGTGATAAAATGTTAAGGCGATAGGATGGTTGGCAGACATCATCGATAACCGCAAGAGTGACTCACAAGAGCTGCAGAAATTGGCTCTCCGAAATGCCCTGTTAGGTGCGTATGCAGTTCAGTCGAAACCTCTTTCGAATACTGTATATGTCATGCTCTTCGATCTGCTGCCATGCTACGGAGGCATGACCTCCGGCCTGACCTGTTCCGTGCACACAGTCTGTCTGTTACGGGTGTACAACAAACCACCTGCCTGATCCTGTACGGATATAAGCATGAGAATATTTTTCAGTCTACCCTGTTACAGATACACACAAATAACGGTTTAGGGCTCATCTACGCTCTGTTGGCATTAGTACCCTTCCTTCACCTGCAAATTTGGTCTTTTATAACATTTTTATTCTGGCATCGATTTCGTGCTTTCAATATCATCGTAACTACGAGTGTTTTCGAGATGGATAACAGTACTCGTAATTCTAATGAAATTCAAATATTTTCAAGGAAATTCTTTCATGCGAAGCAATTTTAGTTCAGACCTCTCACCCGCGATTCTATAGCTACACACAGAGTAGAGACTGTGGACAACGACACTGCAACAGGTAGGTTTTTTCGTTTAAGCCTGATTCTCGTGCTTGACTACCCCAAAGGCTTGGAGACCGTTCTCCATCTCCAGATTAATACTGTGACTGTAACAGCCCATGCTGTCAATACAATCTTTATTTCAAATCTAAAAGTTCATGATGTTGGTGATGAGTCATTAGAATAAGAATTTTCTTGAATATTATCCATCATCTAGTAAATAAAATATAAAACGTAAAAAACGACGTTTCGGAGATGGGGCTCTCCGGTCCCGGAGATAGGGATTAGCTCTATCTAGTGGGCCCAACTGAGTAGGAACCTGAAGACGGAGATAGAGCCCCATCTCCGAAACGTCGTTTTTTACGTTTTATATTTTATTTACTAGATGATGGATAATATCCAAGAAAATTCTTATTCTAATGACAATCTTTATTGTTACTCAGATATTCTGTGTTCTCCAGTTTTGTCTAACAGTCCCATCGTAAAGATGTTTCGACCAGTTGTCCACCACCCGGCAAAGGCTGGTGATCCCTGATCTATGGGCTCCACAATCGTTAGGTCAATAGACACAGCGACAGAGTTAAAGATCCCAAGTCATCTGAAGCCAAGCTATCTAGTCCGTAGCCAACAGCACATGCTTAAAATACTATTTTGCCTACAATATGGCAATATTTCGAAGTAAAATATAATATATTCTTCATTACATCTGCAGTCTCTAGTTCCTTCTAAAAATGTTCTAGTGACGTTATCATCTGATCTGTAAGAGCGAAAGTAACGATTCTCGTGTCCACGCTGTTGTGAGACGAAACAAATAGAATTAAAAGCGTGCGGAATGAGGAGTGTGTGAGAACAGATACAGATCAGATTTCCAGTCTGACATCTAGTTCCTGTTCTGCAGCATGTTTGTTTGCTGCTCAAAGCTACTCATTATTTATGAAACTCCCTGTAATTATTTCGCAGCTGCCGGTAATATATTCAAAGCAACGGATTCTTGTCTTTGCTTATGCAGTATGTGGTAATGTTAAGATGATGTTAGTTTTTCCACGCAGGCTAGTAGTCTATTAGAATCCTCGTATAAAGAACTTTCAATTTGGAGAGGGCCTCCAGATATCGTGAAAGACTGCAAATAATATACTGAATAAGCAGCCGCAGGCATCCAATAAGGGGTGGTCATCAAACTTAGCGGAAAGGGACGGATAGCATGTTACAAAATGACACATGGGACTCATATGAAAGAAACTACACGGTTCAAATCTGTTCCTCCAAAACAAAAAGGCCAACCATGCATTGTACATTCACATTTTGGGATTTTTACGACAGCTCGTTCGTCAAAAAATGTCCAAATATCTGGCAACATAACTCGATTTTGTATAATAACAATGGACCTTCCCACACATTTTCGGTAAACCGATTTTTGAGTAAAAATAAATATCTGTGAAGGATCATCTATCGTACTCACCTAATTTGGTCCCGTAATGTTCCAAAATACACTCTTGAAAGAAAATCATTATAAATAGCTTTGCCATTTATAACAATGTGACGAAAACTCTGAAACGCCTTCACAACCATAACAGAAACTTAGGATTGCTCGTGTAAAGTCAGAAGGTGATCAAATTGAACATTATCACTTTTAATAAGTCTCTGACATATTTTCTTTTCACTAAATGTTCTGTCATTTAATTGCGAGACCTCATATTCCCATGAACATTTAACTGTATCTTGTTACATGTGAAATAGAATAAAAGTTTTCAATTTACATTTTTATTCGTGCTTGAAATGTTCTTGTACGCATTAAGAGATAAATAAATTCCGATATTTTTCAGTTCGATAATTGTTATTAACCCGTCCTCTCTCCAAAACGCTGACGATCAAGATGTGCTAAAGAACTCAGAAAAAACATTTGGACTAAAGAAGGGTAAAGCAATTTAGCAATAACTAGCTAGAATTTAGAACTAAGAAATATATAATATTGGAAATCAAAGTTCTTGTTACAATATTCTGTAATATTTCTTGTTCCTAAGTTTTCGCAGTTTGAGTTCAATGTAGAACTTCTACTTTCGGGGATAAGCCGTGACGACTGCTATAGGTTTACCACCCTTTCGGCAACATCGTAGTTACCAATGCAGTCATTTTGGTATTATCACGCTTGCCTATTAGCTTCGCCATGTTTGTCTGTCTATCCGCATGTAACAATTTGAGAACTGCTGAAATTTGATTTTGGGAAGATGGGGAGTTACACTAAAATTTGTCCACACATTCCAATTTGGGCAAAAACTGGACTAAAAATAACACACACTAAACAAAATGAAGTACATGCACTTCTGCGCCAATCTCGAACACAACCCGCTAAATATTTATCGGAGCTAAAAATGTTTCGAATAAAAGCTGTACAGAAACTTAAGCAAACATTTTGTGCCCAATACACTTTCAAATACAGAGCTATATATCTAACGTATTACGAACAGTAAGCGTCGTATTCGATGTAATATCTAAGCTCTATCTTCAAACCAACTAAGAAAGCGGATGTACTGCAACAGGTACCTGTATTTCAAGGCGATTTGCGAAGTTTGATAACACGGTTTAGTCTATTAGTCTATGACTAATAATCTCATTGGCAACAACAAAACACGGCACATTAGAAGAAACAAATTCCGTCTATATTAATAAATAATCCTTTAAATAATGAAAGCATTCATATTGTACGCATTTGATGGTTCGTTTTCTCCATACTGTTATTCGTAACTGTCGCGGGACACAATGAAATTATAATCAAACAACTGCCACTCTTTCGTGTATGTGTAATGTGAATTGTTTTAAAAATGATTTCATGTTACACGGTGTATCTTTACCGAACGTAATCAGCTCCGTTAGTTAATTCAGAATAAAAATCAAAATACAGTGGCATGTTAGCAGGATTGGGTGTGTTAGAGTTGTGGTTAGTATTATAACGAAATAGGCCTCCGTTCAGAGCCACGTACATGTAGTCACCGTATTGCAGTCCTAAACAAATTCCGCTTAATTGGAAAATTCTAAATTGATTGTCTTTTCTATTTTAAAAGAACAATTTAATAAGCGAGATAAACTTGCAGCATGAATCGTTCAGAAGCCACTGTGATATATACAATTAAAGCAACAAATTGTATTAAAGATGCCTTACAAGCACTGGTGCTTCTGTATAGCAATACTTATGATTTATTGATAACGTACTATCATAGCAAAACTTGTGTAACACTATTTTCAAAATAATAAAATGTATTAGTAGGAATGAATCGCGTTATTTACCTGGATAGAACTCTACGTTGGCTATAACCTCGCTGCTCAGTGACACGCAAATAATGAACCAGAGTGACACAAGATTCATACTGAAAGTTACTTTAAAAATCCTCCAGGTTTGGCCCATATGTTGTCATTCCTTGGCCATTTTGGAAAATCAATACACTTCCCAGCGTTCCATTACGAGACAACGGAACATCACCTCCCGATTCTAGCGCGGTTAACACTGCGTTTCTGGCCACAGGCTGTTCTTCGGAATACTGTTCTTATCACAGCGCTTCCTCCGCATGCGCAGAAACAAACGCCTCGTTACTGATAATAACCGGTAGTTAATGAATATCAAAGTCGGTGCGGTATTAACCACGAAGAAATTGTTTCATTCCCCCAACCTTCCATTCTCATATACCGTCGTGCGACGAAATTTAAGCTGCTAAATTTTATTTTAAACCAGTTTTCCGAAAAATAAAGAATTTTGGTTAATTAAAATTAGGGTCTTACATTGTGTATATAATATTGGATAATATTAAATCTGACGTAAAGATTACTTACTCTGAGGGTTCATAAGAAGGAATTGCTCAAGTCACTTGGTATCTTCATTGATCTAATAAAAAAATTGCACATAACGAATCTTCTACAGCATTCTGAATGAAGCTGCTCTTGGTGAATGCTGGGATACTGGGAACGACCCATTCTTCAAGTGCCTGAGCACTGCGGGTCACAACTTTTTGTTGGCTCGATCTATAGACATTTTGGTAGGACTCCTTGGACGAGGGATCGGCCGGTCTCAAGGCCTCTACCTGTACACAGGACAGGACAGCACAACACAGAAAAACGCGGACAGACATCTATGGCTTGAGTGGGATTCGAACCCACGGTCCCAGCGACCAAGCGGCACAAGGCCCACGCCTCAGCCCACGCGGCCACTGCAGACCCTGGTGAATGCATGCTGTTGAAAATTTATATTGCAAGCTGTTACAAAGTTTATCGTATATATCCAATTCTGTACAAATTGGAATGCAAGGACTATCACTTTACAAAGTCTACACACACTTGAATAAATACTGCCTGGATCTAAATTTCTCAAGCAACTGTAAAATTTATGCACGTTTTCTTTGATTGATTGATATCCTGTCACTCTTAGCCAGAGCATGGGGCCTCGACAAAGCAGCGCCAACGAGTTCTATTACGAGCCAGAACTTTCAGCTCCCTCCAGGTCATTCCTTCCTTCTTTGCCTCCTCTTCAATGGTTCTCCTCCAGGTTGATTTTGGCCTTCCCATCTTCCTCCGTCCCTAGGGATTCCAGGTGTGTTTGCTTTACGACAGCGTTTTGGTCCTTCCGCAGGGTATGTCCAATCCACCTCTATTTTCTGCTCAATTTGTGTGGCTATTGGCTCCTCATTTGTTTGTTTCAAAAGGTCTTCATTTATGATGATGTTGGGCCAAAACATGCAAAGGATCCTTCGGAGGCAGCGGAGACGCTTGGCATGTTTTCTTTACGCATTGTTTTTTGCCTACCTTCATTTGTGGGACCACCAACTATACATATGTGCCTCCCTTTCAAAATTAGAAACACTGTCCAACTTGTATTTAGTGAAATAGTTTGCCATCATTAAAAAGATACCAAGTTCTATTGTGTGATGTGTGTGTCTATATATACAAAAAAACAAATTAGGAATGGTATATAAAAATTACTTTTAATGCCTTCAATAAAAAGGAAATATGTGTATTTACAAAGGAATGTCTCCTTTAAATATTATTTTGCATACCACTAGTATGTTCTCCACCTGTAAAAACAATGAAAACAAGAAACTAGCTAACAGCAACTTTAAGTGAAAATATATATAAACAACACCTACAGTATGGAACATACAAACTTGTACAAAAACAAATTCAAATGATGTACAAAGAAGAAATACTAAGTTCATGGGTGGGGAGATCTATAAAAATAACATCATTACAAAATCCTGGCATAATTGTTCCATCAGATGAAGAACCTTGTACAGCATACTGAATTTCATTTTCTGAATCCATCAGTTTACGCCCTGAAATCTACTTATACCTTGTGGTTAATTACACGTAACTGAATAAATTAAAAAACACTGTCAGAGGAAGATCAGTGTTTAATGACAGACCCACTATTTAAAGTGAGAGATATCAAAAGTGTAAAGACCAAAGACCTACAGGCAAGAATGAAGCTCTGAATAATATTAATGAACCTTACACTTCTTGACTCATGGGGATAGGAAAAAATGTCAATATATTTTTCAAGCATATCAGAAAACTCGGTCTTGATATCCACTGTCCATTGATGAAGATGGCTTAGCAGCTGCACCAGCTGCACCAGCACCAGCTTGATGATGATGGTGCGGTCGCATGTGTCCGGGCCTACGAGGTGGTGCAAGGTACTCGAACATGCTTTGCGTATGTTGCGCCAGCATTTTGGATAGATCACAAGGCATTGGGTCAGTCCAGAAAAAGTCATGATTTAAAGCAGAATCTGAATCATAGCGTTTGCTTGGATCCAATACAAGTAATTTATCCAGTAGATCACAGGCATAGGGATCCTTGACATAAGGCTTTAAACGCTCTTTCACCTGTTAACAATGAGTATATCACAAAATGAGTCATTTTTGCTACAAATATGACAACATTACAAAATCTCTTGCATTAAAAATGCCAAATCAATATGGTTCTAAAACAGCTGAACATTTTGAAGATTTCTGTCTTCTGTGTTGTTGCGCTCTGTAGTATGGTCGATATTTACCAACGTTTCTGAGGTCATACTGCCTGTTATCAGTCAGTATGACCTCAGAAACGTTGGTAAATATCGACCATACTACAGAGCGCAACAACACAGAAGACAGAAATCTTCAAAATGTTCAGCTGTTTTAGAACCATATTGATTTGGCATTTTTAATGCAAGAGATTTTGTAATGTTGTCATATTTGTAGCAAAAATGACTCATTTTGTGATATACTCATTGTTAACAGGTGAAAGAGCGTTTAAAGCCTTATGTCAAGGATCCCTATGCCTGTGATCTACTGGATAAATTACTTGTATTGGATCCAAGCAAACGCTATGATTCAGATTCTGCTTTAAATCATGACTTTTTCTGGACTGACCCAATGCGCTCAAATCTTACACAGCTGAACATTTTGTTTTGCTGTTCAAAATATCAGCAGGATCACACACAACATTTTTTAAATATTATTCAAGCTAAGCAAAACCCAGGTGACTGTCAGCTCACTCCATATTAACACACCTTACGTTTTTGTCCACGAGGTAATTCCATCTTATTATAGAGTTCCAAAGACTCAACCCCTGGCCACACCTCTGGAGTGACAGAGCCACACAGCTGGGAGATGAATGTTAGTTGCTGTTGCTCTGTGTTTCCTTGCATGATGGGACTTCTTGTCCACATCTCTGCCATGATACAGCCAGCACCCCACAAATCAACTGGTGGCCCATAGTTGCGGTCACCCAGCAACAATTCTGGTGGCCGGTACCACAAAGTTACAACACGGTTAGTATATCTGAAAAGTAAGTACAGAAATTTATATTAAAAATGTCAAGGTATTGGCATTTTGTAAATTATCTTATACCAAGTTCTGTGGAGACAGAAAGGTGGTACAGAAATTATTCACTTCATGAAGTTGTTGAAACATCACATCTGAAATGTCAATTACTGAGTGTGATGAATGGATCTACTTTACTTTAACTATGGTCTTAAAAATGACAATGGAATAACATATATAATTCCTGCTAACAATTATTATTACGCACAATCTACATATAATAATTAATATACAGTTCAGATAAACTGACTGACTAATACATTTTCATGTTGGGGGGAGATGATTACAATACATCCTAAAACTAAGAACACAAGGCTTGTCTGTTGCAAGATCCTCTGGAGCAGAGACACTCATTTCACATAAAAGAGAGTCTAATACTATCCTGTGCACTGACCACTTTTCTGTACCCCTGTACCCATTTCAAAGAAAGCTGGTGGGCCCCACAGCCAATCTGTACATGGCAGTGAAGAGATTCAGTCCATACCGTGTCTTTACTGATTACATTTTCATGGCTCAACCAAAGGTATGACAGTAAGTTCAAGTATATTTCATATCAGCATGAGACATGAGTTTCTTATAGAAGAAAAAGAAAATCACAAAATATACTATATTGCAAAAATTAGTATGTATGTATTCTTAGTTATGAAGCTACAAGCTAAGACTGAGCACATGTCTTCGGAACATCGTTTTGCTACTCTGACAGTCACCAACAGGATATCAAATTGTTATTCACTGAAGACCATAATTATACCAGTTCCATGTGTTAGCCAAAATATAGCAGATACTATTAGTGGTCACAGAGTAAGGGGGTAAAAAAGTATAACACAGTTACAATGATGTACTACAGCCTTCACTCACCTGGGCACAGTAGCCAAAGAAATGAAGTACTCTACAGTACTTCTGACTTTTGAAGTAAAAAATGGAACAAACAAATAAAATTACATTACAGTAACTTATAATATTGCCAGTTTTGACTTACTTCAAAGCATTAAAAAAATTAAAGACAGAAACAGAAAACAATGCATCAGCATTATTTAACAACTTTATTAAATTATTAACTGTAGAATAGAATGTCAACAGGAAAGAAATGAATGAATCAGAAAAGAAAAAATATCTATAAATTATAATTATAAAATGTGTCACCCTCAGTGGACTAGTGGTTAGCATCCTCACCACTGGACCCAAGGTTACCAGGTTCAAAACAGGTGAGGTCCATGGATTTTTAAAGGTGATAAAAATCTGTAGCAAACTTTCTTCAAAAGGGAAGTAAAGCCAGAGGTCCCATGTCATAGATTTACAGCATGTAAAAGAACCTTATGAGCATGAACGATATGTTTCGTAAGCAAAATTTAGTGGCCATTTCTTACCCAAGTCTCTCCTGATTGTCTACTAGATGGCTCTAGCAGACAAATCAGAATTGAGTAGAAATTGTGCAGATTCAGTGGGCTGGTGACTCACTACTCACAAATGCACACTTCAAAGACTTGGGAACCTCCGAAAAGGAGACCCACAATTGGGTTGTAGAGCCAAGGAACAACAAAAACAATTATAAAATTACCTGTTAACTTGGCCATTTTTGTTTGCACTAAATGCCCTTGCCAAACCAAAATCTGCCAATTTTAATATTCCATTTTTTGTAATAAGCACATTTGCAGCTTTCATATCTCTATGTAGGATCTGAAAAAGTTATCAAAAAATAAAAATGTAATAATGACTTTCTTCTAACTGAAACAGGAAACACATCACAGTAAGTACTTAAGCTCTGCCATGCTGCCAAAGGATTTAATATCAATTCTTGTATTACAATTTTATCAAGCACAATGCAATTCTGAAGCTAATGACAGGAAGAGCATTTCAAGCACACCCCTTCCATCAAATTAACTTCACACATGCAGAAGTGGACAGAATATAAAAGCAGGTTCCAGAAAAAAATAGATTATCAAGATCCATTCTGAATCACCATCCATGAGAAAGAAAAGCTATTGGAAGATTTCATGGACTCTGGTCTGCACCATGTTTGCCGAACCTTGAAATATCGTATATAAACAGGTTATGCGACATGAACAAACTATTAACTTCCTTTACATTTATTTAAAGACAAACATCTGCATTTTATGAGAATTTGTTGGTTTTTCTCTAGCCCAAATAAATTTAATCAATACATCCTAGAGAAATCCCAAGACACACATAACATATATCTTTTCCAAAAGTTTAAACCTCTGCATCATTCATGGGGATTGAATCACTTTTCTCCTTCCCATGATACTGCTCTTCAACGGCAGTGAAACTCAGAATATTCTACACAATTCTTTCACTCATTTTGTATAGCCATTAAATGCAATCTTATACAATGAGGGAAGAACATATAGTTTTTAAAAATGTTTGAAAAGGCAGTGCTCAGGAAAATTTTGGACCTTAGAAATATGACATGAACAATTATGATATTACATATGGCTACACAATAATTATTATTGTTAAAAGTGTGAAATACAGGAAGTATGATGGGATACGAATAACACAGAATGGATACAGAATTTTAGTGAGGAAGAGAACGAAAGGTAGAACGAACTGTCATAGGATTGAGTGCAACAACAAGCATTGGTATAAAAAACTTCAAACTTTTGGACTCTGATAGTGTGTTAGTTACTGGCCAAATCATTCTTGATTTATTTAATAAGTCTTTGTCAATTGCTTTAAATAGTAGGATAGGATGTGAATGATAAACTGGAAAGAATATCAAACATTTATGGTTTGTATTATTACAGCAATTGCCTGAAGAGACCACTGAAAACAAAAGAATAGCTTGCCTACAAATATGAAGAAGTGCTGAACACACAACTGCAACAGTCAGTAGTTGTGATACATGTTACCTGTATTCTATAATGTACGGTATCAAACACGACTGTGTAACATCAGACAAACGATTCCAAAATGAAAAGCTAAACATCTATACGTACCTTATTACTATGAATATAGTACAAGCCATTGAGCAACTGTTGCATTACTTTCTTGATTTCACCCAAACTAAATTTGACATTAACATTAGATAACAAGCCAGCCAGGTCATGTTCACAGAAGTCAAATACCAAGTAGAATGTTGATCGATACCTGTTGTACTGAGTAGCTGGAACAGATCATACAAACCACATGCACAAGGGATAGGGCAAAGAGTTTAAAAACAATAAAACATATAGTATAAGCATTAGACAACTTCAGAACTGGTGGTAAATTAAAGATAATGGATAAGTGCAAAAATTTAAAATTTTCTGTAATGAAGCATACAGGCATAACAAAGCTAGGGATTTAGATGGTCTTAGACATCTAATTGCTTTACATCTGTCCAATTCAGAGATAGGGGCTAATGATAAGAATTCAGATGACTCTGCAGTGGAGAAGGATACTCCTAAACAAAGGTACTGTAGACTGACTGAAAATGCTTAGCAAATGCATCAGCCACGGAATAGAAGTGGAATTTCTTTTTCTACAAAATTGCTTGGGTTGAGATCTTAAATTGTCACCAATAGACTTCAAACAAATAAGTCTGTCAGACTTGATTGTAGTTTTCACTAGCTTACGATAAAAGGAAAATTTACTATAAAAATAATCAGAGTTATTCCTTTTAAAACGTCTGTAATAGTAATATTTTTTCCAAATGTAATACCATAAGGCACTTGAAAACCGGTGAGGAAATCTTGACGTTCTGGTAAACCCACGGGAAATTGCCTTACCTACAGCATTTATAACAACCGAGTTCAGGCTAGAGACAGCATCATCAACAACGGTGATATTATTGATGATGATAATAACATAGCGACTAACCTTTAGTTCTGCATATTTCTATAAGATTAACTACATTTTCATGTTTCAGGAGCTGCAGAATACGAATTTCACGTAGAGCTGTGATGGGAAACTGAAAGAAAACAAACAGATAATAACATGACAATGTTCTTCTGGGTTATGACACCATGCAGACTCATATGTAGACACCAACATTTCAGATAAACATACTGCCTCCATCTTCAGCCAAGCTGTTATTCAATGACGACAGAAACGTCTTAATTCTGAATAAAATTGTTTCTTTATAAACTCTACTTACACCTTCTTTCTCATTGTCCATTAACACTTTCTTCATAGCCACAAATTTTTTGTTGGTTTGCTTATCCTTGGCTTTGAATACTTCTCTGAAAAAGTTAAAATGTGAAGTTAATAAATTACTGAAAGGATGGTGCAGGACAACAATCACATTTATTTACTAAATTCCTTGTTCCCATTCTCGAAATAGGAGACAAAACTATGTATTCCGGAATGACCTGTTGGCTATTCTATAAGTATTGCTTTACTTTAATTATTTCCATCCATACTGCGGTTAGCAGAAATTATAAATTAATAATTGCACAACTGACCAATTTATGTGGATAATTTCCTTAAGCATATATTTTCACTACGTGTAAATTGCCTGACATAACCTTAAAGTGTCATATTACTATAGCCATTACCTGCAATATTTCGCAGATAAAATATGAATTCAAAACTTTTAAGCGTGTAGCTGTAATGGTTAATTCGTCATAATTAACCGAAGTTAAGAATATGCATTTCACCAGCAAAGACATAAGCATGCTAAAGTATAACAAGTTTAATATTCAATAGCCACCGTGAACAAAATGTAATTACACAAGTTACTTTCACTCTTTGCATTACCCAAAAGTGCCTTGTCCTATTTTCGCTACTTTTTCATATTTAGCTGCCTCATCACAGTAAGGAAAATCAAATTCTTCGATGTATTTCTCCTTTTCTTTGGTATTCATGATTGTTGACGGATTATTCTCATTCGTCCTGTTATTTGACATCATACTGTACAATGTGCACTTGAAATCATTTACACATAGCGCACCCGATAAACTGAAGTTACAAAAAGCAATATGATCATCTGTTGAGTATTACACAGACCACTACTTCTACCATGCCGCCATTGAACTAACTACACTAACGCCAACTTCCACCACAGAATGATACCAACACGGGATAGAGGTACAGACCACTCAGCAGGAGAATATCCCTGCTAGGAATGCGATATAAGCGCATGCGTAAGATATCGCGGTGATGACAACCCCCTTTCCTAAAAGCATTCGTTCCACAACCACTGAACGAATAACAGACAACAGCTTTCATGTGTTCTAATGGGTATACCTTTAAGATTACCTCACAGCGGCAAAGTGATTTAATCTAGAATATTATCACAACACCTACAGAACACATTACAGGTTCACTCACTACACGCTACTCGTAACTGCTTGATGTTTTCAGTCTGTATGTGTAGGTTAGGTTAGGTTTGGTTGGGTTACGTTAGGTTAGTTTAAGTGTGTTTGGTGGATTTTGTTAGGTTAGGTAACGTTTTGAAAATTTTTGTGACTTTTGACATTTATGGCCACAATTCGTCACGCTTTGTCACAATTTTCAAATCTTCGTCGTATTTTAACACTTATGATGACCGCTCGTCAGGCCTTTATAGCAGGTCACGCAATGTCACGCTTTGTAAATATTTTTCACGTTTCGACGCGAGTGCTCGGTTGATTTTTGCTACCTTGCAATACATTAGATGATGTTACGACAGGTTAGAATAGGTTTGGCCAAAAATGCTGGAAAGCGGTATACATCTCTATTACATTCCATGGATCCATAGGTTAGCCAAATTACAGTAAGATGTGGAATAGGTCATCATAATACAACAAAATAAAAATTCTGTTCCACAGTAGGATTTGAGGTTTTCACGGTGGCAGTGAGTGTGATGATGGCTGTTTTCTGGATTGTTGAGCCTTGTAGTCTGATAGAAATTTACCGACATTTCAGAGGTCCTTGCTCCTATGAGATTATGCGGTGCAAGAATCCAGAAGACAGCCATTTTCCTGTGTTTCCCAGCTCTAAAGATTTTAGTTGCCTGGCATTTTACCAAAGCTGTTTAGTCTGATCTGCTCATAGGATCATTAAATAAACCACGAATAAGTAAGTAAATCTATTGTTTTCACTCATGCTGCACTGCACAAGACCTGGAGGTCTGGACACAGGCTAGAGGAAAAATCCTCTGCCCGTCAGGGATTGAACCCGTCGTCCAGCTTGTAGCCAGTCACTGTACTGACTGAGCTACGCAAGCTCATAGAAAAATTTATATGGAGTTCCCAAAGTTTAATTGACCACTCCTACTGCATATACAAGTAGTGCAGAATTCAAATATATGCAAGGTGGCAATTTTTATGGAATTGCATGTCTCATTTGTAAACATCTTGCTTATATGCCCTATTCATTCTTTTCTACATACTTTTTGAAGAATCTTGTGATCTACAGTAGGGCCCCGCTTTACGGCGCTCCGCTTTACGGCGATTCGCTAATACGGCGCTCAACAGCTGAGTCAGAGAAGTGCGTCCGGCGCCATTTTCTCGTCGCTGATTCAATCTGTTTACAGCTTTTGTACGCTCCGCGTCTCCGTATTTCTGGCAATTTTTCAAAGTTATTACAAACTGTATATTTATGTAATATTTTTGTGTTTCTACAGTGTAATTACAATGGCGTCAAAGGGTAGTAGCGATAAAAAGAGGAGTCGTAAGCCTCTTACTTTAAATACCAAGTTAGATATAATTAAACTTCGTGAACAAGGCATGTCTATGGCCGAGATAGGACGTAAGCTAAGCTTAGCTCGCAAAACTGTTAGTGCCATCGTGAACGCTAAGGAGAAAGTGTTAAAGGAATTAAAAGTGCCACACGAATGAACTCTAAAGTCATAAGAAAAAGAGATAGCCTTATTGCCGACATGGAAAAACTTTTAGTTGTGTGGATTATCCTTTTTTTTTTCACTACCAGTGTAAACTGTATATCATTAATTAATATATCTTGCACAGTATTTCTGTTATAACACAAGGAGTGGCTAACTGATAAATCCACTACTACTACATATAACATGGTCAGATGGTTTTATCAGACTATTCTTTCATAGTAGTTTATGTGGTTACTGGTCACTTCGTCTAGTTTCTTATGAATAGATGTTCCATAGCAAGTAAGGTCAGCAGGATTATGAAACATCTGTTGGAGAGCTGTAACTAATGTTCTGAGTAAAATACAATGTATGTATAACTAGGTACTGTGACCCATTCTTTATATGGAGACTGAAAAGGAATTAAGATTTCATTATATGAAATCCAGGATAGGCTTAAATTGTACAGCAGATCTGAAGCACCAATTGATTGGCAGATACAATACTGAAAAAATAACATTGTTGCTGTTAGCATTACTTGATCACCCATATATTGTGCTCCAAGCAGTTTTCCTGTTGGTATACAGCATTGCCTTATAAAATTGAGTGTAACACAAAAATACTTCATACAAGTTTGTATTATATTATGCTGTGTAGATAATGTTCTTATTCTGAAGTAAATACCCAAACTCATACTTGCTCCCGAGATTATTTGTAAAATTACTGCAAGACTTGGGAAATCAGTAAATGAGTAAAACTGATGTGCTCGGTCTCAGATTCAAATGAATCAACACAACATTCCTGTATGATTATTTATTAGCACCTGTTCTTTAGACTTTCTCAACCCATCTATTTCCATCTCAGGAAACTTATCAGCAAACAAAACAAAGGCCAAGTTGACTGCACTGTAGTGTACAGTAAAGGTATCAAACAACATGAATACGACACAGTTATCACAAAATATTATTAGGACTTATGTTAAAAATCTAATATTCCAATAAAGATTCAAGCCACACAAAGTTTTATGTTTATCTGACACTTTTGAGCATCATACATCTCTATCTATTACTCTTGATATTTAAGTTACAGACTCATACATTCATCCCAGAACTGAAAGGTTGTCAAGTATAACTTTTCATTTTACAACAGGTAGTGAGTGTTCAGTGAAAATGTATACTGTATATAAAGACACACCATTCCTGTCAGATGATAAATAATACAATATGTAATTCTAATAAAACAAAAGAAAAAATTAAATTACCACAAAAACTTAGTCTTCAGTTGTATTCCCGCCATTTCCAATTGTAATTTTATTCTTTCCCATCTTCTGTAAATTGCACATATATGTTGGTGGATTCTTGGTAAAAATATCCTTCACAGTCATTTCTCTGAACATCTTCATGATGTCTGGAGATTGGAATGAGACTTCCATACTTCCAAAGCTCTTCCCCTCAGTTTCAGGTACAATGTCTCCAATTGTCCACTGACATGATGGGCACTGCAGGAGAAAAAGAACGGATTACTGTAATAACAGGTTTGTTAGCACCTACAAAACAAAATCTGAAAAAGTTCTTATACATCACCACATGTGGTTTGATTCTTACATTATTTAACAGTGCTGTTTCAACTTTTGATGGTGTATCATGCCAAATGAGAAGGTGCATAGTTAGGAACTGGAAGGGTCTGGCCTATTTCAAAGCACTATCTGGCATTTGCTTGAAGACTGAGAAAAACCACAAAGAAAAACTCAGTCAGAGCAGTGGGTAACCCAGCTGATATCTAGTGAATGGAAGTCAGAGCATTACCACGAAAACACTTGCATAATATGATACACGTGTCCATGCATTTTAACCATACAGCGTCATACAACACATCACATTTTTGCTATTTGATAGGTTTCTGAATAAATAAGTTAATGTGTTTCTTTCATGATTTCATTTTCTGAGCTTTTATTAGAAACACCACCGCAGACTGCACAGCTGAAATGGTAGGAAGATCCATTGATACTGTATTATCAGATGTACTTAATTTGCAGGATCTCTGTATTTTAACATAGTAAGTAGTGTATCTATGGGGACAAAGAAATGAATGGAGGATGCTTTTACATAGAATGACTATTTTTGAGTTTATAGTTTAGATGCGTCATGTTTGTGTTAAAATTCAGTATATATTTATTTATTATTTCAGTCTATACACAACTTAGTTTTTAAAATGTTGTTGTTAAAATTAAAAATATATACTGAATAGAATGACTAATCTATTTATTTGGTAGGAAGCATGACTCACACTAGACACAAACTAATATATTTTAGCATTCTCTTATAGCAAATTCAGAAAATATGTAAAAATATTAGTCCAACTTACACATAACAAATCATATACTGTATTATCTTCACCACTGTACTCTTCAGGTCTAAATCCCTTTGATTAGGAACTTCCTTAAGGAAAATGCCTATTGAATATCTAGATAGAGTTGAAAGACTGAAGGGAAAATCATACCTGTTGTAGAGATGACTGAAGTAATTGAAAAATTTGAGTCAGTGTCAGAAAAAGGTATTCAATGCACAAACATCAGAAATTTATAGTCTTTATTGCTAGTGATAGAATCAGAGCTGCAATACAATGCACCAATGCAGAGGCATTTAAAACTACTGCACATTTCATTTGATGACCGTATTTAAAGCTAATTACCTTCACAGTAAGTTGTTGTAACGTCGGCTCACTACCAAAACAGACGTCAGCATATTCTAATTGTCTCTTGTGCTGTGTGAAGTCTATCCCTTTTGGTGTTTCTTCAAACATCACTGAAAGAGAAAGATATCCACCTTTTTTGTCAATCATAGTATTCTGGGTCATTATACTATTTCTCTAAGATCATCCCCCTACCTATGCTGAGGGACAACAATATGATCCCTTCCCTTGAGGTCTGCTACATTACTTGAATTGTGTTTGTTTTATACAGTGTTATAATAGGTGAGTGCCTTCTTTATATAAAAAAGGCAGCAATTCTTTGAGGTTATGTCTGACAATTTTGATGTACACATAAAGTCCAGAAACAGGGATTGATGGAAATGCTGCATTAATGCACCGCATTCATTGTAATTTTGAATGGCGCATTGAACTATGCAATGCTAATCAAAAACAACACATTAAACATATCATGTATTGTAATGTAATATCAATAAGCCATTTATTATGTATATTCACCTATGTTTCCAGACTTTATGGTCACCCTGTATTTTAATTGAATCCTCCTCCTATTTTGAAGAAAATGTGCCTATTTTGTGCACCAGTGTGTACTGCCACAAAAAACAAACAATGATTAGATGTACATCAATTTTGATTGAAGAGACCAGATAATATTAGTCTTCTTGACATGCTTATCAAGTGCTTATTATGACAAACCCAGTCATATACATGTTATCAACATTACCAGGTCTGTACTTCCTGATTTCTTGCAAAACATCCTGTGCACTGGAAGCATCAGATTCACGATTTTTTAACAACCGATAGAGATGTCTGACATTCTGTCCAGATAAGTCACACTCTTCAACATCAGCATAACCAAATGTCCTTGAAATTACCTGTTACAATTAATAAACAAACTCATTTCCAAATCACAAACTGAATAAGAATGATATTACTCAACAAAAATGAACACAGCCAAACTTAACTGAAATTGTAAGTGCTTCAGTGTATCAAGCTTTGCATGGTTCATACAAATAAGAACTCCAAAATAATAATTATAGTGCATAACAAATTAGGAAATATATGCATAATGTCCACAAAACTTCAGCCATGAAGATCATTACACACTGCAAAACCTGGCTTTACCTGTCTTCTTCCTACCATTCTTCTTAACTACTGGACTTTCTCCAGTAAATTCTTGCAGAATGCCAACTGTGTAGGATAATGACAGAAGAAAATCTTGTGATCCCTTTTCCTCAAACTATTCTACTACTGTGCCTTCTTCACCACACAGCAACCCCACTCTGCTACTTGCCCAGTCACACCTTTTAACTCCAGCCCCACTCCCATTATGAGACAAATGTAACAGCTCCCACTTCCTTCTCCATACATTCACCCTCAAGAAGGCTATGACAATGAGTCACCAGAATAGTCAAACAGCTTCAACACACAATGCAGCTAACCACAAAAGTCAAATTTGGCCATGAAGTCTGAAGGACAGAATACAGCAGTTTCATAAACAATTTTATATGTTTATTCATTTATAAAGCACTTCTTTCCAAGCTGTACAGAAATTATTATTATAAAATGTTAACCATCCAATAATGAAGGATTCAGATAAACAAAACTCACATGTAATATGTCTTCTTTCAGTCTACTGTGAGATATAAAGAAATATGGTTGTCCTGGGAAGTGTGCCACAAAGATGGGTGCTTTGTAGACTAATCCTTTATTTTTAATATGTTTCCTCTCAACTAAACTTATCCAGCATATCTCATCTTGTAGAATCACTGAAACTTCCTGAAAGGAAAATTAATGGTTAGCACTGAATATGTGTAATATAGACAGATTTTAGTTTTATAATTTTCAAGATCAACAACTGTTGAACATTAATGATAAATATATCAGAAGTTTTGCTTGAATCAGTCCAATACAACTGCCTTCACTCTCTGCTGAAGGATGTATAAATTGTTCAAAATAATGTGCAATAATCTTGCTTTTTATTGCCCTTGAACCACCCAAAATGCCAAGCATAAAGCGCAGTTCTATCTCCTAGGGCACTTTTCTGAGAAATTAACAATCTGATCAGAAACAAATATTCAAGTTTTAAGTCATCCTTCTCAATTAAAACTAAGTAGAATAAAAAATCTCTTCATAAATAAAACTATAAATACTAATCTGACAATATACTTTTCAAAATAAGAAAATCCTAATATGTAGATATTAATAGAGCCCAATTTCTTAGACCTCTGTATACAGCAATTCTACAGATGAGTCACAGCTTATGCAATTCTACTGAAGGATAACATTTCTACTAGCCATTTGATAAATGACCAACAGATAAAGAAATTCTAAGCCAGAATGGTAAAAATAATCTCCATGGGAAGCAAAATGCGAGAGAAAAGATGTCTGCTTAGAACTTTCAGCAAGACTGATAAATGAAATGATTTCTTGAAAAAAAGGATAGACTAGCAACGAGTTTTGGGTCTTTCAGTATGACTCTCAAACAAAACACCAAAGTCTGTGGTAGGAGAGTCAAATGAATGAGACCAAAAAATCAGCAGTGTCAAAACTGAACATCATAACAATGCTGATCAGTCTGTTTGATATTAAAGGAATTATCCATTATGGATTTGTTCTTCTAAAACAGTGCACAAAGCAGTCCACTGTAAGTTTTGGAATGTGCACAGCAATGCATTTGTTGAAAAATTACCAAAAATATAAACAGCAAAGTGATTTTACATCATGAAAATGTAACTTCCCACATGACACTTTCAGCAAATAAACTTCTGTCAAAAAAACATATGCCAGAGTTATATCACCCACTTTACTCACCTTACTTCTCCCAAGTAAGTTGTTCATGTTCCTGAAATTAATATCCTTGACAGGGCTCATTTATATCAATTTAAGACATTCAGAACATTATGACAACAGTACTAAAAGCATTTTTTTAAAAAATACTTCCAGAAATGTATCCAGGTACAGCAGAGGCATTAGAATAAATGTGTATGAAGTTATAAGGAAAATAGTTTGAAAGTGACCCACACTCATTAAAGGTTAGTGAGAATCTTTTTCAGGATAACTCTAATTTTCAAACCTTATATAATAAAGCTCCCTTTAGCAACAATACATTAATCTCACCACAAGTCTTCTCTTTCTGGAAAAAATGGTTTCAATGCTATCTTGAACATCACTGCCTGTGAAGTAACGCTTTCTGCTCTGTCCAGTTTCCCCAGTCATCATAAATGCAATCCATTTTAGACGATAGTGATGTACAGCAATATCTAAAAGGAACAGATATTAATGCCAAGCATGAAATGTTTGAAAGGATACTTACTTCATTTATAAGTGAGTAATAGAGAGCACATCCACTTAACCCAGTTTTGCTAAAATTAATGGTCTTCCAAAGCATATCTCCAAGTAATATGTCTATGTAAAATTGGTTGAGGAAAGTGAATTTCATGCAGAGTACATGCAAACTGCTCAAGGAATACAATTTACCAGTTATGTATTTAGTAACATTGATTAAATTTAAATTACTTATTTAGTATCATTGATTATATTTAGACAATTTCACATAATTAAATTCCATACTAAATATAATAATTAAAAAAACTTCAACTGATGACATCTCTCTGTGTTTACAAATGTCAAAAAAATTGCAATGGTAAGTTCTTTTTACTGACAATTTATAACTTTTGTGGCATACCAAAAAAAAAACAATAAGAGAAATAAAACTCTTTCCTCAATACTGAAATTTTTCTTCAAGACAACTTAGGGCACTTCCCTTCTTGTCCCAGGTATAAAGACAACAAGAATGCTTACCCACACAAGGTATGGAAAAGCATAAAGTACAAGGGAAACTGATAGAGGTGTCTGTGTCTTTTCTTTAAAACAAAATATGTCACAATAATATCTTATCCATTCTTTATCACTTGACAGTTATTATTTTAGACATCCAACACTGTATGTATGTGTAAGAGCACAACAGAAACAAATAAAATTATGTTGTATTAATCACCAACAAAGCCATGCAAATTACCAAGTAGTTGGATGATCTGTAAAATTTTTGTGGCATAAGTTTCATCTTCTATCTTCTGTTCCTAGAAATGACAAAAAGTCAAGCTGAATTCCTGTTAAAAAACTCAACATTTGCAAGACAGTTATAAACATAAACATATGTTTAAATAATTCTCAACTTCAGGCTTAAGCTTCAATGAAAGAACTGAGCAAAGTGGTGGTGCTGTATCATTACAGACTTTTAATCAGGAGGCATGCAGTACATATATCAGCTAGGTTACTGGCAATTCTGACAGGTTTAAATGGTTATCCAATCTTCATAACATCTTGAAACTGGCCAGTTACCAACTTCCAAATAATTACCTATCCACCATTCATACCAATCATCATGGCAGACTGATCAACACTACTGGTTTATATTCATGAGGTTATCCTGACTGATAATTCTTATACTTTCCTCAAGTCCCTCCAGACAAATGAAAACACTGTACCAAAAACTGAAATGACCACATCCTTACCATACATTGTTTATTAATTATTCTATCAGTTAATGCTATATACTCTGATCTACTGACAGCATCATTAAATAAACAAATAAATAAATAATCACCATTCATGGCAATTTTTTAATTTTCCAATCTCAGGAATCTCATTCAGGATAGTAACCAGCAGTGGGCTCTAGCAAACATGGTAATAAATTCTTCAGGTTCAATAAAATTAGAAAATTTGACTGAATGATCACCTGTTAATTTCTCAAGAAGGACCCTACGCCATGGAGTTAGTAAGATTGCAACTCAGGCATCGCAAAATGGTTGTAGTGATAGAGTATTCTACAAACAATTTACCTTAATGCCAAACAACATGACTCTAATAACTGAATCCTTATTCAGAGGAAGATGTCCTTTTACTACTACTTTCTGGACACCTGGCCATGATAATATCTTGATCTCTGGAAAAACGATGTCCACCAGTTGCTCTAGACTGAAGCGATGTAAAACAGCATCAATCAACTTCAGGTCTCTGTCTGCATAAACACCATCCTTTATTAATACCAATTTCCATATGTTCAATTAAATTTAAAGAAAAGGGTATGGTAAAAGTATATAAGGCTACAGTATGGGTTCTCCCATAATAGATCCTTCATAGTACAAGCCAAGGATGTGAAACATGTCAAACCACGAATAAGAACACTTCATACAATAAAATACCAAAATAAAATGATAACCTTAACTGTATGGGCAGCAACCCTAAAATTGGCTATACCATAAGTTACACTCATAAAACATCATGCACAGATTCAGGGCTCATTCTCCCCTAAAGTCATTGTTATTTGTGGTTATAGGTATCTTCATTTACGGTTACACACGTACACATAAATACAGGTTAGAATATAGGTTAGAATTCTCTATACAAACGGCAGACTCAGGAAACATTCAAAGTAATATAATATTACGTACATATATTATAAAATGAGGTAGGACTATAATTACTAATTTCTGCATTAAATATTTTGTAATTTGATAGTCATAATAAACAGCATTAACTTTCAGGAATGCAATGCAAATACCGTCTTCAAAAATTAATCAGTCGACATCAACCACTCTGAATTTACCATCCACGGCAAATTCTGTCACTTACGATTAAACTACTTTACACCGTTATCTGTGTATCTTACCTCCTTCCATTACTGTAACACTGATACTGCGTACCTCAGCATCGAAAATGAAGGTCAAAATTCATTTACGGCGCCTTCGAACATTAATACTCCGTGATCTGTCACAGATAAAGGAAAATTTATTAAAATAAATTCTTTGAGGTGTATAATCTGTGCAATGCATTGATTACATTTGAACATGTAATTAAATTGTGGTGGTTCATCTCGTTCAATCATTCTAATGCAAATTGCAGGCTTCAAAATCAATCAGTTGATGCCTGTCCTATCTTTATGTACTGGCACCATATAGAACATTAGCTTGCTGTTGACTTATTAGAGGAAAATACTGCCTCTATAAACATATCAGAAAAAAGTCAATTTCTACTAGCGCCACTGATGAAAAGTCATGAATACCTAAATTCAAAAACTTCTACCATAGTTTTAGTAATTTGTCGTTCACAGAACGTGCTCCTTAAAAATAAATAACATCCTTTGCCTGTGTGTGTTAATTTTTGGGAATTATTCCCTCCAACTATGCTGTTTAAAATATATTTCAAGCGACTGAATCTCGTGTGAGCGAATGTTCATCATTTATCACATCTCGTACTTCTCATTGCCTGTACTTTTGTTGTCGCAAATCTGAAAGAATTTCCATATCTGATCGACAATTCTGTCATTCCACCTCAACATTTCAAGAACCTTTCTCATTGGTATTGCGAGGTGTAGAATATTAATAATTGAGTTTGCAGTCATCACTCATAGCATATCGTCTATACAAAATTTAACTAATTTCCTTGAAGTTCAACAAACAAAAATTCCCCATACATGTATTTTGAATGTTATTCGCATTTTTTGTAGTCTTTGGCTGGTTAACGAAAGAGACCATATTTTGGTGTTAGTAATCTGTGACATTTGTTGCTGTGGCAAAATAAAATTCCTGTTGTGTTTAAGGTTATGTACAATAATTGACTCTTATGACTTTTTGTGATTAGTGATTTTTCTTAAAGTGCAAGAAACTTATAGAAATGCCGAAGGTTGTATCGAGAAGCATAGTTTGTTCAGATACTAAGGATCAGGAAGAGTATAGTGAAGAGAAACCATTGCATATTTACTACTGTCTTTGCGGTCAGATGACACTGATATTAGGTAACAATGACATGTTTGTTTTGAGTGTGCTTGCGTTGTTCTTCATTATAGTTTTACAGTATATGCTGGTGCAATAATATGTGTTGTAGTTCACAACTAAACATTGCAGAAATTCACCTGTTAAGAGTCGCTACGTCATTGGCACAAATTAAGTTCACTTTATGAGTCCATCCATTTCTGCTCTGTGATAGAACTTAGGTATCTCTATTGAGAGGTTAGTATATGACCACCAGTATAATGATACAGTGTACTGGAATCTACTGAACCTTAATTGCCATTGTTGATTTGTACTTTGTGCTTCACCCTCAATAGCAGTGGTGCCAGATCTTATCTTGCAAAACTTAGGTTAGAAGCCTGGGTTAAGAATGATAAACATGGTTTGGAGCATCCATCATGTCTTATTTGTAGGAAAAGTACCTCTTGTGACGACTGTATAGAAGTTAATTATTTAGTGTTGTAAATTAAGATCTTCCTCTCTCTTTAGATTGTGCAGTAGAGAAGCTTCCTCTGCGACGAAGGGATGGAGCTCGTGTGATTGATGGCAGCAAACATGCACATAAAGTCACTTGTGATCAGGATGAAACTGTATATTTAAAAAGACCTGAAGGAATTGAAAGGCAGTATAGAATGAAGTGTAAAAAGTAAGTTATTTATATTATAGTGCATGCCAGTGAAAGGTTCCAGGACATTATCTTTAATTTTTAACAGCATTTGTCAGTGTGTGTCTATCATAGGCATTTCGTTATGATTAGGTTGGTATACACTGTACACTTTCTGTTTGTATATGAATAGTTTGACTTACACAATACTTATTATTGTGTTTTATATGAATTTGTATTAATTATTTAATTTATAGATTATAAAACTGTGTTTTGTTGTAAAGTGATACTTGCAATAAGATTCTGCTAGCAACAGTGTAAGTTCAGTTATTTACAGCTTCTGTGAATGCAATTTTAAAGTAAGTTTACTTAAATTATTCAGTTTTTGTTTATCGTCAATTTATAAAAATGGAGTTGTAACCTTCTTTCCCCCCATCATTTGTGTGTTTCTTCATTTTGTTTTAATCATTCATGTGTTTCTTTAAGGTGTGGACTACTGCTTTATTACAAACATGATCCAAAAAGCAACATTAATTTCATAGTTAAAGGAGCAGTCATTAAGAGCTCAGGTGAAGGCCCTATGACAACTATTTACAACCAGGTTGCTGTTGAGAAGCCAAAGAAGATAATGGTTACAAAGCACACAAAGAACATGGGTAAATTCAGCTCTGTAACTGTGTCGACCATAGATGAAGAGGAGGATGAGATTGAAGCTGTAAGTTATGCTTATTTGTTTGTTGTGAAGTATAAATTATAGGAGCCTCCTGCAACTCTGTAATTAATCTTAATATAACACATAATACCAGCATCGATTAGGCCAGTGAGGAAGGGTTGGTACTCTTGACAATCAAAAAGTGTGGACTTTGACAGAAGGTAATTGGTGATCAAACCAAGGACTCAATGGATGAGACTTCAGTATCTTAGCCTGATACATTGTTAGATTATATAATGACACTTTTTCAGCTGCAAATGATCCCGGGCGGTGAGTAGGGAAGGAAGTTGTCATGGCCTATTTAAATATTCTATCCCATCATTCACCTGGAGAGACAGAGGAAAACCAAGAAAACATGTCTTGGCAGAGTTGGTAACATGACAGAGTTCAGATTGGGTTGGTTACTTCTGAATATAAGTTAGGTGCATTTCAACACCAGCCTGCTCATTGCCTTGTGCTGAAACTACTAGGTCCCCTTAGTTATTGAAATGAACATGTACTCCACATTTATAAAGCACACAGAACTGGTTAGAAAATTAAGCAGACCTTTTGCCTGCAGAGTCATTGCTGAAGTATTTATTTGTAACCCCATCTGGAAGGAGCCATTACATGAAAATTTCTCTGTTTATTTCACTTGTAAGTGCAGAAGGATAATATTATGAACAGCTAGGTATTTTTGAAGGTCATAGGCAAGAAGAAATGAAATTCTCTATTATTATTATTTAAGAACATGTACTATAATAATGATATCATATGATATTAAGAATTTAGTCATTAATACATTTTTTAAAATGTAACATACTGAATAAATAAGTTGAATTTAACCTTGTATCTCCTTGTTTGAAATTTGTTTTATTACCATAATTCTGATGGAGTACTTATGTTTTTAATGTTTCTTTGCAGCGTGAAGTGGCTGATTCATATGCAAACAATGCACGGATCATTGAGAAGCAATTGGAAAGGAAGGGCATGAACAAAAGAAAGATGGTTGTACAACAGACACAAGCAGAAATGGATGCTAAGCGTAATAGAGTGCGTGGGACACTTATTGATAAATGAAAATGGACAGAGTAGGAATGGTGAATGATTCTTTTGTGCTATCTTCATGTATGTATAATTCTTATGTAAAACTGTGCAAATTATCATTACCATTGAAATTAATTAGATATAAAATGGATTATTTGGCTGCTTTTTCTTGAAAAATGAATAAGTAGTAATAAAAAAGTATTTGGCTGCATAAATTATTGGTTCACAGTTAATTTTATTCCCCTCTTTCATGCAACAGTGTTGTGTCTGCAGCCTAGAAACTTTCCATTACTCTTATGCCTAGGATATTTGTTTCATGTGTGAAAGACTGTGTGGCCTGAGAAGTAATAGATATCAGTTACTTAAGGATGAGTTATTTTCATATCTTAAGCCAGTCCTCTTGTGTGGCTTTGCCATGCCCTGATGATCGAGTTAGCAAGCACTTCTGAAATGTCAGTAAACTTCTACCAGACTACAAATTGCAACATCCCAGAAGACAGTTGTCTTTATACTTATTGTCATGAGAACATGAAATCTCACCAGTTTCCCATTTTATTTTATGTACAGTATTGTAGATGAGCCTGGTGATGGCTGTGAAGTCAAAGCATGTTGCTTATTCAGTTCACAATTGTATTATTCCACTATGTAAAACTATTAAATAAATAAAACTAAGTTTGTTACTATATGGTGGATTAATATTCTTAAGTATATCCTAAATTTTGATAAGGTTACTGTGATTAATTCAAACCTGGTAATAATGGTTGATTTTTAAGTCAGTTCTGTACAGATAGGCCAGCCATATTTAATTATCAGTTTTAAGTGTTTTGCACTTCATTTCACTAACATAACACTTGTCCATAAAAGTGACTAGAAATAAGAGACATTTTATGATGAGCTGTGGAGGGAATTTAATTTATATGTTTTCATAAACTGAGGACCAAACGCAGATCAGTTCATATGAATGACAGTGTATGCAGAATGTGATTTTACAGCAGTCTCTTATTTTGCATTCATTTTAGAATTTCTGACTACAGAACCATCCTATCTGCTCATTACTGAATGATCATAAAAGAATTTGTTACTGTATTCTCTATACTGTTCAAGGGTGTATTCCCATTCATTAAGACTGAGATATGACTGTCAGTCACAGTGAGTAGTGTTTTGTTCATTAGTTTGTGACTATGGAAGAATTTTATTTAAACTTTGACCATGATAAGGCATGTGTGTGGGAAAGGGTGAGAGCCGGGGCAGCTCAGTCAGTAAAGTGACAGAATGAATTGGACAACCAGGTTTCAATCCCTGACAGGGGCAGAGGATTATTCCTCTAGCCTGTGTCCAGACTGGCTCTGGGGCCCACCCAGTCTCTTGTCCAATGGGTACCGAGATCCTTTCCCAGGGGTCAACTGTGGCTGGAGCATGATGCTGACCACTCACCCCCTAACTAGTGATGAGGTTAAAAATGAGTAGAAGAACAACTCCTCTCCCTCCTAGTGCCTATATGGCATGTAGCGGGACAGCTTTACTTTTTTCTTTATGTGGTAAAGAGTTATGTAGACTAAACTGTTACATCATCAGACTGTAAGGAAACTGTCAATGAAGAAAGTTTATAGTAGAGTAACAGACAATATTATTTTACTGAAGCACCTCTTTATTTAAAATACACCATTGCATTATGCCCTGGATATATTAAGAGTTGATAAAAATACAATAACTCATATAAAAATAAAAATGTCATACATTTTAAGTAATACCATGACACACTAAATACAGGTTTAATATCGTGAAGTTGAAAATAAAATGCATGTTTGGTGACTTGTGTATTGGATTATATCATTATATTACTTTTAAAACAGCAATGCAAGAAAAATGAACTTCAGAATTCATGAAAAATATGTCATGTTGATGTAAACATAAACCATATAAAATGTCAATACTTTCACACTAAAATCACATTTACAAGCCATATTGCACATTTATATATTATGAGTTTAAAATACTTCTGAATTAATGCCAATTAACTTTTAGTAAAGCAACCATGTTACAAAAACATTAGAATTTTCAGCCGCAGCTTTACACTATTATAATTTGAAATAAATTCTTACATAATGGAGACTACAGTATCATCATATGACAAATATGGAATAATGTAAATGATCCCTTCATTAGAAGCACAGTTAACTAATTCTGCACAACAGTCTAATGGCTTCTAAATTAATAGCACTGGGTTGTCAATGATCAATCATGTGTTACAGAAGACTGTCCCATGGGAAAAAGCATGTATGCTCAACGTAACAGGTAATGCTAGCAGCCATGTATGCCAATTACATGTTTCATTATTGAGATTCAAAGTTCATTGTCAACTGAATGCATATTAACACATATAATACTCATAAGTATGAATTTTACTATGTGCATAATTGTTGGAATGTTTAACAGAAGTAACTGGTTTTCTTGTTTCTCATTCATCAAAGTAATATGGCAATTAAAAATGATTTAACAATTTATAAATTATGCAACCATTTTTTCCTAGGGACTTTGATATATACTGTTTTACATGTAACATATATATTACAATTATAAATTACATGCAAACAAAGAATAAACTGAAGTAAAATTGCATGTAATGCAGATGCTGTATATGCTATGTATGCAACTGCAAAATGCTAGAAATATATTTGTGCAATCTATATTCATTTCATAAATATTTCACAAGTATTAATCACATGCACGAGTATTAAACATTTTAAAATATTGTTACTGATTATTTTAAAGCAAACAAACAAACAAGAAGAGAACAAATAATGTTTGAGGATCATAACTTAAGTATTACACCCACATCCCGACAGACCACACTAATACTGAAATTAACATACAAATAAACAAAAGTATGAACAACTTTATACTTGCTAGCATTATCTTCATCACTTACAATTGATATAAGTACATTTATTAAATAAACGAGCAGATCTCATGTTACAAGTTCAATGTTAAAATTTGAACACTTGACATATTTACCAAAAATTTCAACTTACTCAAAGTTCTACTTCACAGTTCAAAAGCCTTAAAGCTTGGAGAAAATGGCACAATTATTTACTATTTTTGAACCACTGTTTTAGCAGACATTTAACAAATAACACATCACAGATGAGAACAAAAGTTTAATTATAACATGAATACAGAATCCTTCAAATATAAACAAAACAGGAATGTAAAGACAAAAGATGACTAGTAAGACACAGAAGACAAAGCAGTCTTCAAGGTACCTGCATGGTTTATGGTTACTTGCTTGGTATCATAACTCTATTACTGCTTTCACATGTCATTTATGCTTTATATAATGTTGGCAACATCTAGACAAGTTCCCTAAACACTAATAATTTAAAGGATGTGTTAATGGCATGACTTTCCCTTTAGTCTGAAATATGTACATAATATTCTATCTTAGATGTCAAAGTCAGTAGTTCACTATATTCAGCACTATTTGACCGGAGAGCCATAGAAGTTGAAATTTCCAAATCATTTTGTGACTTATTTTTTGTGAAGAGGAAGGAAAAGGAACTCTGTATCCTACCTCTGACACTCTCAAAATGTTCTACATAAGAATGCCCTACATGCCTCAACTTACCTGTTTGTTGTTGGAAACAATCTTAAGAACTATTGTATCATAAACAAGCCAAGGAAATCTATTACAGATAACTGATTTACAATGCACACATCTGAATTATGATAATTTTAGTTGTAAAAAAAAAGAGACAAGTCACCTGTTCTAGCCACACCTGAGCCATGTTAGTAACACAAACTTTTGCAATATGAGTACTTTTTCTCAACTTCAACCCAATGATGTACAGCAATATTCTCTGTCCAAAAAAAAGGAGAAACAGTTCTGTATTCCTAAAAATTTTTACAAAATAATCTTTTGGAAATTATTTGAATTTCCTTAATACCTGTAATGTCATTACAGACGCATGAAAATAATATCTTCTCACCTCCTTGACCATGCAAAATATACAGTGGTAAATAAATAACATGAAAACTATTTACAAAAGTTCTGCTCAAAGTGTCATAACTACCTTATTTGGGAAGAACTGTACACAAAAAATTTGCTCAGAATCTAAAATTTCAGGTGTAATGTCAAAACAGTTGAGCAGAAGTGAAAACAAAATGTTTCCTTTTATAACTGTTTACCAAACAAAATGTACATTACCAAATACAGTATATTTTCCAACAGTTTTCAAGAATTTCTTACAACTACTGCCTCCTCTGGGAAGCAGTACTCAGAAACTAAAATTTCATCAGCAGACTGATAATAATACACAATTTTAAGAATGCCAAATAAATCTTTGAGTATTGATGAAAAATATCTAATAGCAAAAGATTTTGTCTGAATCTGCTCAAGATGTGAGCATAAATGCCTATTGGTCTTCATGTAAAGTTTTTATTACTGTTCCAATTTTAACAAAATTTGGAATATATCCACACACTTCAGTAAAACTCTCCAGTGTAAGATTTCATGATATAATTCATTTAATTGTTCTCAATATTACATGCAAATTTCCATTGAGAAAGTATCAGAAAAATGGAGGGCAAAGTTGTAATTTGTTTAGGGATCCCGTCTCAGTAATGCCCAAAAGATGAACATGAGCTCTGTAGTCCTTAGACCCCTTGAACCATGTTTAAGGAAGGAAGAACACTAGAAATATGTGCCAAGTACTGAATATCAGTCTGTGTATAAAACAGTTACAGAATGGACATACTTATTTAAACAAACCTTGGCACAGAGAAGACCAAGAAATGGGCTGCTGAAAGATACCACTAGTTTGGCTATCACAAAAGCAATCCAAGTATAAGATGCCTTTTGCACAAAATATGCCATGTGAAAACTGCCAAAATAAAAATATTTACATTAAGAGTGGCACATTCTATCTTGCCTTCAGTACAAAATGATTGCACATCCCTGAATAGGTAACTTTGCAACATTTAAAAATACTTTATGATTACAAATTTACAAAACAATACAGAAATGTTTAGTTGGCATGGTAACATTATGTATACCCAGGCTTCCATGTTATGAAATCAAGCTCTAAAAGTAGGGTTTTAAATACATGCAATGCAAAGCAAAGCACTAACTAAAACAGGTAAAGGAAATTGTGTCAATACAGGACTACATCCTACATGCACTTGATGGATATCTTGAACTGCATATTGCACTATTCTGAGCGAAATTAACATAAAAGTGGGCTGAACAGAATAATCAAATACATGAACACCCTCTGAATTTGCTATGGCTAGTACACACCAATCACTTGGTTTAACAACACCTGTCATTTGTTAGCTATCTTCAGTTCCTCAGTTAAACTAAATTGAGGGTGTACATTTTTAGAATGTTCCACATAAAAATGTTAAGAAATGTGTGCACTGCATAAAAATTCTAGTGTGTTCGATCTTTAACAAACAGCAGTAACTATGGTAGACTGGAGATTCCCCACCCAGTCACTCTGGTGTGTATAAATGCAAAGTGCCTATTATCAACTAATTTTAACCAAAAACTGGGATGAATCAAAAGGTATCAGTAAAATTCCATTCAGCCATTTTTGAGCTCTTCCATGCCTATAGATGTACAAATAGAGGTTTTAACAGGTAAATGTGCCTAAAAACAAGGCCATTAAAGCCACTAATATTTGTTACAGCTATGGTGATGAGGAAGGAAACGTTATTGAAAAAATAAGACAATTTTATAATGTATGATTTAGCTAATGATATAAAATGTGCAAATGACAGGTTCTGAACTAAATATTATGTTTATTGATGTTGCCTGCACATATAAATGTGACTGCTTTGTAAATAGTCTTCGAAAATGTTCTTACACTATAGCTATACTAAAGTCCCATTTCAACAAAGATCACTGCGGCAGAGTTTACAAAGAATTTCATACTAAAGCTGAGAGAAAAGAAGAAGTCTAAGCTATGCAGACTGAGGAAGAAAAAATGAAACATCATAACAAATATATATACATGCCAATGGGCATGGTACAGATCTGAATTCTGTGAAAATATATCACTACCATAATCAGATCAAAATTTTCCTCTGTAGCTACTATTTGCCACTTCGGTACTCAGTGGCACTTCCGATCTCATTCTGGATGACAGATGGCAAGTGGAAATGTAGTTCAGTCAACCTCAGCATTTACAATGTTGCAGAGTCATTTTGAATTTAACAGTTGTCTGATGACTACATTTTTATCCATGAGAGCAAATAATGAATATGACCTTTGATTAAAACTGGATAAATTCACCTGCACTGGCAGTATCAAACATGAAACTGTATAAATTTTCTTATCCATTATATAATTTAAGAAATAAGAGCAGCAAGTATGATAAAACAGTTTGTCTCAGAAATGATAGGACTGAAGTCAACAATCTGTTCCATTATATATCATCAGTGAAAAATGTAAGTACCATTTGTGTCAAGTAACTGCATCACCCGACACAAACACTCTCTAAGGAAGTGGGATAATGAGTATCACATACCAGAGTAAGAGCACAATAAACAGACTTACAACAGCACGTGCTGTTTGTTAACTTTAATGACTGATGAGAAAATGTGTAGAAAAGGCCTCAATAAAATAAGCATCATTAAATTAATCTTTCTTCATACTGAACCCAACACTTGTTAATGTATAATTTGTGCCCATGTTATATTTGTTTAATATGAACATTTTTCAGTAAAATGAAAACTTTTTACAATGATTGATATGCATAAATATAGCATTACAAGGAAAAACAATATACATAGATTGGAATTTATCACAGTTCAGCTTCTGCATTAAAAATCTTCAGTTTCAATATCCCCTCAATTGGCACACAAAAATGCTATTATAATGTGTTCATATCAGGGGGACTGGTGGATGCAAAATTATAATTTGTTTACTACCTGTGATGTTAGTTAACAGCCTGTATACCAGTGTTTAGTACAGTAATATTACAACACAGCATGATTAAGGAATTTATATTTTTGTATCCTAAAACTGAAGGAAATGAAAATGAAAGGCAGCATTCTAAAAGCGAACAATAGCAGAAACACAAGTATTGTTCATTATATTTACTTTCTTAACTTTCATAAAAAATTGCATGGCTGGAGAACTGCATTCAAGTTGCTGAGTATTACACAATTTCTTTTTGACTGCTGCAAGAGAGAGAGCAGGAATTCTTATTTTCACTTGTAACTATAGTTTGGACATGGCCAAGCCTGTATGTGAGTACTGAAACAATCTGAAAAGATTTGTATGATTGCACTGTATTAGCATTGCACACTGTAGCAGAATTCTTAAATGCAACAGTAAAACCCCACCCCACACAAAGCTATTATTACCTAATTTCTTAGAACCTATGATTAAAGTTTTTACTTGTTTCCCTTATTGTTACGAATATGTTTTTTAAGAAGTCTCCACTGAGGACAAAGAATTTTTGTTATAACAAATAAAAGAAACAATATTTAAATTTTGTTGTAATGAAATAGTGATGACTGACTTCATGACAAGTTCAGAGAGAAGGATAAAACATATCATTCATTTTGCCAGTGCTTCCACGATTTCTTACATTCATAGTGCTCCTGCCTCACCTTTCCCAATCATTCCTTTTATTTATTAACCATGTAATAAAATAAAATGTAGGCGCATACACCGTAGTGATTCGCAGGTAAAGCACTTTTTTATTGAATTCAAACACAGTGCGACCAGTGTATCTGAAACCCTTGATAATGTGTGTGAACTATTGAGTGAAGATTCCACTTCCACATGCTACTGGGAAAACATCTTTTCCTCCACTGCTATAACATACTCTCTCCTGTTAGTCACCACTTTTCAATCACATTGTTTTTAAAATTAACATGACTGAGTGACATAAAAAGACAGTGTATTAACATGCTGAACAGTGGGGATGAAATAATACTGTGTAACCCCAAAGTGCAGACATGAACACATTGCCAACCTCTATCACGGGTTTTAGATTTGTTGGTCCTGTAATACACACGTGTAAAGTATGTTAAGAAATAAACTGATTTATATACAAATAAGTAAGTAAACTATGTTAAGGGACTATAGAAACCCTGATGATAAAGGAGAACACTAATGTATTTCATTCATAACAGTGAATTAATGAATACCATAGCAGTGTTCAGCACCCCTGGTTTATGTCTTAGAGGATATGGGTTAAAATCTTCAACTGGATACTGAAGTTGTTCATAGTTTTCCTCAGTCCTTCCAGTACCTACAACCATGATTGCTTCTTTCCACATAATTTCCAATTCGTTATTTGCTAATTATTCTATCACTCAACACTTTACAATGCAGGCAATAAAAAGTGTCATTAATAAACCAGGAATAAATAAATAAATAAAATAACACCTTATTCTTTATAAGTTGAAAGGTTCACTGTCAAGAATAAAGTACTAATGTCTCTGTTGGCTCTTGTTTTGTTTTCCCCTTTCTTTTAACCTTTTAATTTGCTGCTTATTTTCTATCAAAAGATAAATGAATTGTCTGGCTTCAAGACATCCAGATTTAAATGTGCACTAGCTAGGGAAAGGTTAAAGACAGAGCAACAAAGGCTGAATATGAGAACTGCAAATTTCAACCTATACATGCATGAATACTTGGGGACCTTATCGTGGTTCTAATACACCTACAATGACAAAGAAATTTCAGATGGCCAACAGAATTAATTTCAAAGTACATGACAGTGATACACTAATATATAATTCAGCACATTTTTGTGTCCTAGTGCTTTGAAACATATGTATTTACAAAATGCTGATACTTTAAAAACTGTTAAAATCTGGACATTTTACTTTACACACATATA